>PXOE01000104.1:0-188119 GCA_003012245.1 Microcyclospora tardicrescens
CCTCCTCGACAATCACGCCCGCCTCCGCGAGCCCGTGCATAGCGTTGCCGAGACGGAATTCGAAGAGGACGACAACGGCTCCGCGTACAGCGGCCGCGAGTCCGAGCAGCAGCTGGCGCCGACGGCGATGAAAGCCGCCAGCCCCGTAGTACAGGTACGCATCGATAGTGTTTTTAGCAAGCCTTCCCAGTTTGATTCTTCGTTGCCGGGCGTGATTGTCGAGGAGGAGGAGGAGGAGGATGAAAAGAAGGGGAAGGAGGATAGTAGTGAAAAGGGTCAAAAGAGTGAAAAGGAGGTGAAAGAAGAAGAGGAAGAAGAAGATGATGGAGTCAAAACGCCAACGAGAGTATCCTCAATGGCGCAAGAGCAGCAGCAGCAGCAGCAGCGAATGCAACAAGAGCGCAAATCACCAACCCCAAGACCGCGGACTTCTATCCACGCGCCAGACGTCGTGCGCGAGTCACGAGGCAGCATGGATTCGCTGTTTAGCCTGTATAACAGTGGAAGCTACTCTTGAGCATTGACTCCACGAACGATACGAAACAACGTTCTTCTTGCGGCTGCTGCTCATGTTGCCACTGAACGTCAAAAAGTGGGAATTGGGCGAAACGAAAAGCAAGATGAAAAACAAGACTCCTCCTCTCTCACGACACGGCAATCCTTCATCCCCTTTTCCACACAAAAACGAAACTTCCCCTGGGGCACGGATGGGACCATTTCTGTTGGCTTTATGCTTGATTCTGCTTCTACAAACACAACACACTTTGTACACGCAACATTTTATGAATGTTTTTTGCCTAACTCGTCATTCTTCTTCTACTGTAGGCTCCTCCTCCTTCTGCTCCCACGTCCCAACCCGCGAAGTCCGCCAGCGTACCGCCAGCAAGCTCGGGCGACGATTCAGACGTGTACACCGCGCTGCCCGCCATGCCGCCGCCGACGTGAGTTTCCCCTCCCCGCTTTCCCCTTGTCTCAACTGTGGATTTAAATGCATTTCCTCACGACCTGTCTTGTCCTGGCTATGTATCACTGAAGTTGCATAGCGGCTGTACCCCACTTCTATCTCCCTGAATGCATCTTGCCCAGCAAGTCAACTCATCCATTGCACCAAACAAACTCAACAACTCCCATCCCGAAGCCTAGACGACAGACAGCATGATCGCACCACTAACGCAAAATCACAGCCCCGACTCCGCCCGTGCCGCACTCGACAAATGGCTGCAGGCGCAGCGCAGCACCGGCAGCTTGAACCCGAACAAGCAGCGACTGAAGGTCGTGGATGAGGAGGTCGGAGAGGACTGAGAAAGTGATGCGCTTTTCTTGTCGTCAGTTTCCTCCTTCTTGACAGCCACTGGGGTTGAATCCGCGAGTGAAGGAAGACTTGGGCGAGACGATGTACGGAAGTGCGTCTCCCCTTGAGAGCTTGAATATAGTGTAGTTGCGTTAGACGCAGAGGCGTCCGCGGGAATCATGGATTAGGGAGACGGCGCGTGCTGGAAGAGCTTCTTCCACTGGACATTGTTCATGAACTCAGACCGGTTTTGATGGTGGTGTTTGCAGGGCTTGTTTTCCCACGGCGCCGCGGGATCCTGGATAGAGTGGTGTAGCGGAATCATGATAGCTTTCCCTCCTTGGTCGTCTTGAAATGTTCAAGAGTCTTCGGCGGAAGGAATTGTCGCCACTGTCGTAGTGTGCTTTCCTCTAGCTCATACATGAAGCTGGTTATTCGCAGCTCACCAACTCTGCATGACCCTGGCCTCCCTCCGAGCTGGACCAGTCTATATTTCTTGTATTCCATCTTCTAGCATCCCTCCTCACCCTCGTCGATATCCCCCGGGCATCGGCGCCTGAGGCGGCGGCGTCGCCCCTCTGCCAATCCGCTTCTCTTTCCTGCGCGCCACCTTATCCCCCGTCACGCTATCTCTCCGCGCCTTCAGCCTCCGCGGCTCCGCACCAGCCGTCACAGCACCGAACTGGGGATCGGTCAACAGCGGATCGTCCTGCGCAGGAACATTAAACCCGACGAGGGAGAAGTAGTAGTCCAGCACGTCCGGGTAGCGCAGGCAGACGGTGCGCCAGTCCTGGTCGATGAAGGCCTGGTAGCGGGCGCGGGCGCGGCTCATCTCGGCGTGCAGGTGCTGTAGCTGCGCGGGGTGGATGGGCGGGTTGCCGGCCCACTTGTGGAAGAGCGTGTAGCAGGGCAGGGCGTGCAGCTCGGCTTCGTACTGGGCGCGGCGCGCGAACTGCGACTCGCGGAAGGTGAGCATGATTTGGTTGCGGGCGTGGTTAAGGACCCATTCGCTATAGACGTCACCGATGGAAGTGTCAGTCTTTGCATGTTTGGCGTTTGATGTGGTTTTGTTGTGCTTGGTGGACTAGGATGTGGAGGGGTCAGGAATGAGAAGTGGGGGTGGAGGGAAATGCTCGAATGCTCATACCGAATGCTGAACCACCCATCCCACCGCTGCATAGCCTGTGTGAGCGCCAACTCCATCCTCTCGCCCTCGTGCGGGCATTCCGGGTATGGCGGTGAGGTTGAAGCGCCGCAGATGGCGCAGGAGGGAACGACGTCGCCAGCAACGCCGCCGGCAGGAAATGCCATTACTATGCCGACCATATGTATGCGCAAGCAAATGCTGAGAACCGCTGTAGCCGGAAAAGATACGCGAGCAGGCAAATCGTCAAGCTGCGCACAAGCAGCACCCAGGTGCGATGTCTGGAGATCCTTTATTTCTGCTCGCTTGCGCCAAACCTCTAGAGGGTGGAATATGCCATGCTAAGACGATGCGCTGTTTCATATGACAAAATGTTCCAGTCGCTAGCAATCAGATCTCTCCCAAAAACGAAGGACAAGAGGAAAGCGATCGAGAGAGTTGCGAAAGTAGGGAGAGAAGGAAAGGAAGCAAGTAGCGGAAACAACTTACCGTGCAATAGCAGTGGGCTTCGTGCATCACGTTGGGTCGCAATAGATGTATCTATCGCTGCACGGCAACCTACTAAGTATGTAATTCGAGGTGAACTACTGCGACCCGCTTTCGAGCTGGATCATGGCGAGATCTATGCATGCGTGCATGGTGTGCATCGCTTGCACGCCCACTGGGCCACGGAAGAGGTCCATTGCATCCACAGGTACCATGATGGATGAGTGCCTGTCAGCGATCATACCTTCATCGCCGGCCTCACCTCATCTCGCCATCAGCAGAGCCACAAAGACACAAACTGGCACGCCCGGGCAAGATTTTTGAGTTGTGCATTGCATGGCATGCAGTCTGCGCGGGGCCGATTGGTTGCGCGTGATGGGGCGATGCGCTGGCCGCTAGGTGCTAACGACATGAGGGAAACCCGGGCGGTGCGGACACTGTGGTTGGGAGGATAATTTGATGGGTGGTTGTGTTGATGCTGTTGTATTTCTGGGTGGATGGCTGGATTTGGAGGAGGTGAGGTCGGATGCATCCGGTCGCACAGAAGTGTGGTCCGAGGATGTTTGGAGAAGAGATGAGGTGAAGTGTGGAGTGGAAGGCAGAGGATTGGAGCGGTAGAGCACGTTGAGCGCAGAGGTCACTGGGAAACAATCCACAATCATTGGATATCCAAGTATCTTATGCGATAGACGCTTTGCACCACAACATGATCTCTGGACATTAAAGTACTTTATGTACAATAGTGAAATATGCATTTTCATGAAGTCGTCAGCGTCAAGACTCTCACGTCTGGAAATTCAATCCCAAGTCCGGTCCCCCGAAACCACCCAATCCACCGAACTGCAGGTTTCCATCGAGCGCCCAACTCAACGGATCGAACACAGCGTTACCAGTCCAGTCATCACCACCCCAGGCGAGATCAAGCGCCGCACTGTCCAGCGCCGCGTTGGCCAGAGCAGAAGGCAAGGTCAAGTCACCTGCCGAACCGACAGGTTGTGGCGTGTTGCGAGCTTGTGTGTTCGTGGCCACCGCCGTAGGATTCTCCACGGCGTTGTCCAAGTTCTCGCGCCCAGCTTGGCCGACTTGCTGCCGCCAGCGCCAGATGGCATCGTATAGCACAGAGAGTGAGCTGCGACATCGGACCTTGAGTTGAAGGCTTTCATCAGGACCTTTGACCTGCTCCCCATTGAACAGTCGTTGTTGTGCTTTGCCCGAGCTTTCCCAGAGTTGCGCCATGACTTCTGCGAGGCGTTGCGGTAGGTCATTGCTGCGGACACTCAGCTTTCGCAGCACATCAACGGAACGGCCAAAAAGCGTGCGGCCGTTCATTCCGTCCACATGTGCAGCGTAGAAGGAATTGAGCAATTTGAGCAGCGTGACACAGCCCCCCAGAATAATCTGCTCGATGTACCTGGGAAGGTACAATACGTACTGCTCAGGTAATTCAACGACAACGGTCAGTAACGATGACGCTGCAATGTAAACATTACGAAGGTCAGCAAGGTAGTTTGGTGAGCTTGGCTTATCGAAAAATGCTGATAAGCGAAGATGCAATGCGGCGGCCTTTAGGTATAATTTATCGACAACTGCAATGGTGTCAGCAGTCTGCATTATGGTCAAGGAAAGTGACGTCCGAACTTACCCGACGATCGCGTCGACATGATGGTCGTCTCCATCTCATTCAGTTCACGAGCGTACATCTCCAACTGTAGGCCTCGTTGCGCTGCATCCACTTCTACAACATGGTCTCGTTGCATGGTGAACAAGGTCCGGGTGACGGTATCACAGAATTTCTCGATCTGACACCGAGTGTGCAACTCCGGCTTCATGCGGTCTAGGTGAAGACCATATGTATACCATGCCCACCTGCTGAGGGGTGGTTGCCCTTGGCCAGTGGCGACGGACTGTGCTACTACGTTTACTGCTGCCCAGGTATTTAGCCGGTCAGCGATGTCTTCCTCTCTTAAGTCGACGCGGAAGCGGCTGAAATCTTGTGCATGACTGGGCCTGTGCAGACCATACTGCATTGCCAGCTGGAACATGATCCCTGTGAGCATCATTGAAGGCTCATGGGAAGTGCTAGCGCTTGGTAGTGGCCAGGTGCAGATCACGGCGAGAGCCTTGCAGACCTGATACACCTGAGGCTGGCCAGATATGGTGGTCCACAGCATCTGCTCGAATGGGCGTTGTAGCTCCACGAGCAAGCCAGGCTTATGATCGTAGCGCCGGGCTGCAGTCGTGATGATCGTCCAGTGTAGCAATGGATGTATAGCGTAGTATGCATTGTGATCTGTATCCGGGCTGAGTATCGGTAGGAATGGGTGGAAGGAGCTGAAGTAGATGCTATACAGAGCTTGGAGGTCGTCCTCTGTCAAGACAACACCGCCAAGCACCTTGACCGTCGCCCCAGGAAGGATGGACGGGTACCCAGCCGCTGGGAGTTCGCGATATCCCTGACTGAGATCCAGCAGACTACGCGACGCCGCAGCCTCGCTCGCACCGAGAAAAGCAGAGGTCGCCATCTGTGCCGCAGGCGCACCAGCCGTCGGCGACGCCTCATACGATCCTGTATATGTCGATTCTGCCCGTCCTACGTTCGGTAGCACGATCCCCATAGCTTCGTACTGCGCGAGCTTCGCCTTGGCCATGTCCAGTTCCCGCGCCATCTCTTCGTGCTGGGCACGTTTCCCCAACCGCTTGAAGTCATTGTCGATGGAGCAGTGCAGTTTGTGCTTGATGCAGCGGTCGCACGGTTTGTACTGTTCGCCTGGACCAGCGACTACGTTACAGCGCAACTACAAGATAGGCAAGGCACGTCAGTATTCGAATCATCAAGAAGTATAGTCCAGCAACATATCCCTGCAGCGCATCATACTACTCAGCGAGGTGGCAGCAGCAGCAGCAGCGAGACCTCTTCTTTCTCTCTCCAATCTATCTCACCTTTTGCTGACGACAATCATTACAAGCCCGCTTCACCCCAGGCTGATGTCGCGGCTTCGACGACGACAGAGGCGACCCATTACTGCCGTTCTCCGGCAGCAGGTCGCCATTCTGCTCGGTGGTGACGGTGGAGCTGCGCTTGCGCTTGTGGCCGGCGACGGCAGCGGTGTCGCTGGGCGAGGTGGCCGCGGACGACGGGCGATCCTGCGGCGAGCGGAAGGACGCTGACGGCGGCGGAGGCACAGCAGCAGGAGGATCGAAAACGGCGACGGCGGCGGCGGCAGCAGACCCAGCGTGCCAGGCGGACATTGCGATGTGCTGCAGTGGTATCTTTTGCTGCTGACCGGAGTCAAGCTCGCCGATTTCGGGATGGAGGTGGGCTTTTGTGAGGGCTGTAGTGGGGTGACTGGACTGGGCCGAGAACGAGTCGAGTCATCGCACGTGACTTGTTATTCACTGCATCAATGCTAATGGCCAATGCTGGTCTAGATTGTTTAGTGTAGAAGTACCATAGACGATCCTATTCGTGTTACACGTTATGCTATCCTTGCAGTGTAATGATCGAGGTAGCCTTCTCTAGGCTGTTACGACCCTTGTCGTCGTTGCAGTTCTGCTAGATAGGTACCTTAGGTATAGAACTTAACACAGAAAGCCTAACTCTATCAAGGCCAGAACATGATCATGATCTCCAGCATATACTCATCGTTAAACTGTTGCAAATAGTGCGCTCTCTAAAGAGGTACTACGGAGGTATATAGCAACGCGTTTCCAAAACATCTATGATTTGCTCTATCTCGGTCCAACCCTCCACGTTCCGTTCGCGATCGTGTCAAAGCGGATCCGCCTGCCCTGGCCGCCCCGCGACACCGGCGCGATGACACGGGGGACGCCGCCACGATCCAGCCATGAGCGTAGGTTCTTGCATTGCGACACGTCAAAGGCCTCGAGGTGGCGGCAGCCCTCGACGACGCTCTCGACACCTTGGCCGGTGACCCGGACGCAGCCGCGGACGGAGAGGGAGCGTAACTCCAGGAGGTGTAGGCCCATGCGCTGCATGCTGTTGTCGGAGACGGCGGAGCCGCAGAAGGCCATGTTAAGAGAGCGCAGGGCAGGGAGGCCGAGGGCAAGGACTTCAGTGGCCGTGTCGGAGAGAGCGCAGCAGAACGAGAGATCGAGCTCGAGTAGACCACGGCAGCCGCCAACCACGCCGACGATCGCTTGGTCTGAAAGGTAGGTGCAGTCGGCCAGGATGAGCTTCCGCAGGTGAGTGAAGTCGTGCGAGCTCCAGGCATGAAAGCCAGCGTCGGAGATGGAGGTACAGCGGGTCAGGTCGAGGGAGACGAGACGCGAGGCGGCATGCACAGCTATATGTGCCATGCTACGATCCTGGACGTGTTTGCAGTACGATAGAGTGAGTCGTTTCAAGTTGGAAGCACCGATCACGGTCCCGGGTGGAGGTTGAGGATGATCGGAGTTTTGCCGTTGCGGTTGTGCGGGTATACTGTTGCGTTTGGAGGCTCCACGTCGGCCATTCTGAGCAACGAATTGCTGCTGCGGTCTATCTTGCGGAAAGGCCGGTTTCTCCGGAACGACCCATCCAACGACTCTCGCGAGGAGGTTGTCACCAACTTTGCGACAGTTGCTTAGATCGAGCTCCTCCAAATCCTTGGCTTTGTCCACGAGCGCAAGGACTGCAGGGCCCGACACATCCCAAACAGACTTCATCTTCCATATTCGGACATTGGTCCCGCACGATTCTGCTAAAGCTCGGAAGCCATCGTCGGTGACGTGGAAGCAGTTGCTGAGATCAACATGTCTCGGTCGTTCGCCGACGAACGGAGCAATGATGTTCTTCAAATTATCGTCTCCTAAATATTTGTTGTAGATCGATAAATCAAGATGGTGTAAGATGTCTGGAGATGTGTTTAGTAAATTCCACCAATGGCTTGATATAAGCCGAAATCGCATCAAATCGAGAAGTTCAAGATGTTGAAAGATGATAACAAGTATCGGATCCGGAAGGCGTCCTCTTCCAGCCATGGAGGGAAGACGTATCAGGCTTGGACGTCGCGGGGTCGTAGGTGACGCTCGGACAGGAGACGACGGTATTGCTACCGAGGACTGTCTTGAGCTCAGGGGCGATGTTGGTAGGAGTCGTATAGCTGGCGGGCTTGGGGTTCGTTTCGTTTCTGATGCAGTCATCTGATCGTTGGTAGGAGTAGGTAAAGGAGGCGCCAGTGAGGATCGCCGTGACTTGGCCCGCATGTGCATGAGGTCTGCGTTAAAATATGGATCCGGATCTATAGGTTCCATCTGTGGTGCAGGCGTGGACTGTTCAGCGTGAGGTTTCACATCAAACTTGACAACCGGAAGTGCTTTTCTCCAGTCGCCATTCTCGTCGTCCTCATCAATCATTGGTGCCGTACTTATACCAGCAGGGCTACTGTCTGTACTGGCATCTGTCATGACCACGTCGTCATCGCGGTTTGCGTCCTTCAGCCTGCGCTTCGCCTCGTTTTCGACTTGTTGTCTCAGATCATCGCCACATCTTTCCCACAAATGGTCGATTACAAGCCCACTGATGAGCAAGCATTCCACAGAGTGCACACTTCGGACTGTTGCAGTCCGAACCGGTGCCAGCGAAAGGCTGGTGACTTCGCCAAAGTACTGACCGGCATGTAATCTGGCTCGAACTCGTTGTCTCCTCGGCGCCTCACTGTTAGTGTTGAAGCCGCTCGGCGATAAGTACTTGCTCGCCGCAGACGATTCTGTTAGAACTTCAACATCTCCTTTGATAATGAAATATACGTCTCTTCCTGTTGTTCCCTGCTTGATGATATCCGTGAACGGCAGAAAGGTCACAGCTTGCGCATTGACGCCCAAGAAATGCAATATCTCGCTTGGCAGACCAGAAAATAGTGGCAGCTCCTTTAGCAAGCGCCGCACCGTTAATGGTGGATTGCTCATGCCGCTTCCGAATGAGATGTCGCCTAGACCAGGAGAGGGCGATTTCCTTTTCTTATTTGCCAACACTTCACCATCAGCCAAAGAGCCAGCTTCGCCCATCTCGACATCTCCTGCAACCCAGTCCCTCGACCGTTTACGCGGTGCCAGCGGGAGTCTCGCATTTCCTCGCTCGCCATCCACCAAGCCACGTTCTTTCTTCTTTCGCTCCAATATCGTCAACCTCTCCAGCGCCTCCTCTCTGATCGCTCGCTCAACCTCAGGATAACTAGGTAGTGCCTTCTTCAAGTCCTCCTTGTTCAACCTGACGACCAGACTCCGTACGCTCGCCACGATAGATGCTGTCCGCGGCATGTCCATCAGGATGCCAATCTCTCCAAAGAACGACCCTGGCCGAAGCTCGGCGTATGTGCTCTCGCCATCTCGACTGGTCACCCGTACACTCCCGCGCACCACCCAATACATGGCCTTGGCATCTTCACCTTCTCGTATAATCTCTTGTGCGGGTTGGTATATGCTCGGCCGTAAGCTCCTCCCAATGCTCAACAGGAAGGACTCCGGTGCGGTCTGGAAGAGCGGAAATGCTTTGAGGCGTTCAAGCAGTTCGAGAGGTAGTCCGGCAATGGTCGAGCTTCCGAGCGGCGAGGATCGCGCAGGCTTAGTCGGATTGACGGAGACATCGTAGCTGTGGACGAGGGTCAACGGGTCTGCGAGTGCCGTGGGCGAACGAATGGCGGTTTGCGACGCTCGGAACTGCTGCCGGCGCATCTTGAGCTTTCAGTAGGCTGTGGTCGTGGTATAATGATATTCGTAGGGCGATTGTTCGACGGCGCATTCATTTCAAGCCAGCGGCAGGCTTTCGAAGACAAGCAATTCGCAATCCTCAAGTATTCCTCAAACAGCGTGACTGTAGGGGATCAGAAGGACGTTCTGCTGTGGTGACCTGGGCCTGCCTTCCCAGCTGGTCCTTCCCGGATGGATGACCGCGTCCTCGTCCGCCTCATGAGGAGGGGTGGGTGGGTAGGTGTATAAGTGATGTTGTCAATCGACTGCCACCAGTGCAGCTTAGACTAGAGCAGCTGTTGCTTATCTTGGCGTTAAGAATCAGATAGTGTGGCGGCTTTGCGCCTAATCAGGTGCATGTATATGAAGGCGGGTGCGAGAGTGGATGGATGCGGGTCGGGGCTGGAAGGTACCAGGATGTACGAGCTGCACTGCACAGCAGCTGGAGCTTGTCGGCGGATGCAATGCCGGGATGGGGGGGAGGTTCAATGAGATCTGTTGAAGGAAATGGATTGACGTGCTGATCGAGGCGAAGGAAGCGCGTAGGGGGAAATTCAGTATCATCACATCTAGAACTGTTGTCCAGGTACCAGCATCGATTACAAACATATCATACGCTCTCCACCCCAGCCCTAGGCCGAGCATACCACACCACCAGCCCATCATTTCGCGGTGATGATGATTGTCTCGCATTTGACCCCACTGCGCCTTAGTGTGGAAGCGCTAGAAGGCTGACCAAGATGACTGTCCAACGATCCCGGCACAGCTTGGACAAAAACATTTCCCGAACCTTTGTTGATGCTCACTCCAGAAATAAATCTCCGGGACCTACGACATCGATGCTTGGCGATGATACTTATGAAAACTGGAAGCTATCACAGTCGTGACCAGTCAATGGTGCTGGTGGGCAGTGCCTCACATGTGGTCTTTCGCGGCCACCTTCAGCAATTCGCCAAACGCCATGGATGCTACCCTTGTCAAGTCTGGCCTTATGCAGCCCAGCAGTACCTTGTCAAGAGCGGCATGGGAAGCACGATCCATCCTCGGCTCATGAACTCCAATGTCCATTTCATCAAGGATGCTATGCGAAACTCCGGTAACGACATGTATCTTGAAATGTAGAGGCCAGTATTGGAACACATTAGTCCGGTTGGCACCAATGAGATACGGTCTGCCAAAATGATCTTCTTCCTAGCAGTCAATGTGGGACGATTCATTTGGTCTGGTCATGCGCTTATCATCAATGAAGCTACTCGAAATGATTGATGACAAGATCTGTTCGGTGTCTGTTCATCGTACCCATCTTGAACTCAAGCTACATGTAGATCTTCCATGCTGTCAATGCACACCCGGCACTTTGTTAGGGTTGAGAGAGCCGAATACAGTGCATTACACCTAAAGCTCCAAAGAACATCACAAATGCATGCTGTAGAGGGTGTAAGCATCGTACTCTCACCTACCTAGGTATTGATTGAAGCTTTCGAGTGAACGAGGGTTTGCAAGCGCCGTTCTAGCATGCTTGAGTCAGAGTTGTGCACCGAGTATCATCTTACCATTGCCACTTGACATTGTAGTTTCATTAAGCTGTTTTCCTACTCTTGGAGACAGGATAGGAAATGATCTTGACACACATAAATACCTACTCGTTTGTACCTTCTATTAGGATGCTTATGTCGGTAATATCGTGTGCGTGTAGCACAATTCAATGTTAATGCTGTTCGGAATAGGAGGTGAAAATTCATGTTTTGGAGGTATAACCCTAAAACGTACTCAACTGCGTGTTAACATATCTGCCATTGCTGTACCCACTTTGTCTTGCCACAGTGTTCAATTGGCGGACAAGCGTCTGAATCTACTTCATGCGGTTGAGTAAATGTGAGTCAGACCATGCTCGTATGGTAGGTACGAAATAGTCCTTTGGGAGTCATTTGCTCAGCCACTTCGAAGAAGCAGTGCAACTACTGTGCATGCGGTATGTAAGTACATATAGAGGACAGCACCGTGCCTAGCCACAGGCCTGTCTGTTTCGTTAATCAATCCCCTTACTGACCTGACCGCGGAACATCCTGATGGCGGAGGCCATCGAGGCTACCTTGGCAGAAATTGCCCAGCTCCTAGACGCTGACCTAGTAGGACCAATTCCCAACAGCAAACGCATCCTCGTTCCAACTGGGACTCTAGCAGCTGGTGTCTGGCATTCCGGCGACCCAGTGGACCTGGTCTGCTTCAGTGACAATACCGCAACGATATTCTGGGCGGTCGTCGAAGAGGCTTTCGATCTACCGCCCGCGAAAGTCCCTAAAGATGCGAAACGCACATTGAGCTCTACCAAGATCCAGCGAGCACTTGGCCCGGGAGTGACTACTATACGATACTGTCCCTTCCAACCAGATCTTCAAAGTCGCGATGCTCGATGGGATGGCGTCTATGGCTTCCATTCCCGAAGAAGTTCTGCTGAGGAGCAGAATCGGGCCATGGCGCTCGATGCTATCAGCATCAATGCCTCGTTACGGCAGTCCTGCATGACGAGCTCGGAGGAAGTCTTCAGAGAAGCGTACAACGTCCTGCATGCGTGGTTCACGTCGTGTGGTCTTCTGCATCGATCGTCAGGCTACCTGGACGGCGAAAGCTTGCTTCACTTGTTGTACGACGCATGGACTGACCGGAACAAAGCCTGCTCCGACCATGACACTTCCTTGGACGCTTGGATACTTGTAGAACACTTCGTTCGAAACACTGCAACCACTTTCGATTCAAATTTCAACCTCAGAAGTCCGTGGAAAAGACTGCTGTCGTCTCACCTCACATCGTCGGCGATACAGACCACAAAACAGGCACTCGCTGCCTTGGGCCATTTGACATCAGATTTGAGAGCAGCACTCGCTATCTCACCCGAACAAGCATATTGCACTTTTGTCACCGAATCCTCCACAAATGCTCACCTTTTCGCCTTCTCCACGGAGAGCTACAGTACCAAGTCCTCCGAACTCTACCCCTTCATCGACAACCTCCCTTCGAAACTCGTGAGCTGTCTGCGAACGAGATCAGATCTTTACGCACGCATCTGGCCGCATCCCATCGTCCATGCCAATCCCCAAGACGGCTCGGGTGTATATGTCACCTACATCGTAGCCGTGATATCAACTCACCCTGAGACATCCGTGGATATCTCCTCCTTGGCTTCTCAGACGACAGGAAAGTTGATGCAAGACGCACCTTCCGGCATCTTCTACTCTCTGACAACCATCAACGATCGCCAATCTCTCATCACAGACACGCCAGCACCTATACCATTATCCTTGCAGAACTTAAATACCCCCACGCCCCTCGCCGCGGCCTCACACAACCCCAACCGTCCCTTCCGACCAGCGGGCAAGGCGCTGAGCCGAGCACTGCACGATCCCGCCCACCAGCTCACCGAGTTCGAGGTCGGGTACGCAGACCGCTTTGACGGCCTGCTTTGGATGGCGCTGGCGGAGTGGGGAAACAAGGCCACCGAGGAGGAGGACTTCATCCCTGAGCATCGCGTGCAGAAGCTGCGGCGGGTGGCGGATGGAGTGGTGGTGTGGGATCGAGAGGAGAGGCGGGATTGGCTGTGAGGTGCTGAGATAAAGAGGGTGAAGTGAAAGAATTGATCTCATATGGCTTTCTAATACATGTAGTCATAAACCAAACAGAGATGATCCGTCGTCACGTTGCAACACTATACCGGTGGGGAGGGAGCTGCTTTTCCCATCTAAATCAGACACGACGTAGATGATGAGTAGCAGCTGGAGTACACGGACAGCCGCCATTGTTGTTGTCATACGCGTGCTACAGCCCTAGTAAGTCACGCCACAACGTAGCGGTTCCATTTTGTGATGCGCCATGAAAGCACTTTCCCCCATGCTCCAGCCAGCAAATCAACAAAACCATGCCCGTCTTCAAGTCCTCATCACCCCGACAGCGCAATAATCTATCGCTTCTTCTTCTCGGCCTCCTTCATGACCTTCTTGACGATCTTTTGCTCCTCGATCAAGAAAGCGCGCACAACGCGGTCCTTCACACAGTTGGCACAGCGGCTGCCACCGTAGGCGCGCTGCACGGTCTTCTTTGGGCGTGAAATGCCGGCGTATTCGCGTGGGCGGAGGGCGGGAATCTGCATATCAAGGTGAAGTTAGTCATTATTGCTCCAGGGATGGTCGAGAGACGAATTCGGGTGCATCTCGGCGACAGGAAGATCCAAGCGAAGTGGACCTTTCGATCGTGTCGAATGCATAACAGGGCTGTTGGAAGGAAGACTCACGCCTGCAAGCTTGGAGCCACAGTCGCCGCACTTGGGTGCAGTGCCCTTCTTCTTGATGTGTAGGTATCGGAGCTCGCCACCGGGGGTCTTGATGATGCGCGTCTTGTTGGAGACCGTGTTGTACGGTTGCCGTCTCCTCTGTAATCACCATTCCGTGTTAGCCTTCCCTTCATCACTATTTCTGTATGCCCAGCGCTTCCATGCACTTTCTCCATCTCATGTAGGGATCACGGAATATCGCGTACGTAGGTGAGTCTGTTGTCAGGCATCGTGGCGGTATTGAACGATGCGGAGTGTTGTGGAGTGGGTGGATTTGTCGAGTCGTTCAGTCGCTCGCAGTCGCTGGCGTGGAGGTTGAACTTCTTCGCACAAATTCGAGGTCTTGGCAAGTGCGGATGAACATGCGCGACACGTGACCTGTACATGACTCGCGTAACGCTGCACGGTCCGGGACATCGCGTGTTTCTCTCGTACGCCACAAGTTGAGACGAGCTCCATACTGGAGTTTTATTCTGATCACGACCAGCAACGCGCAGGACACAGCGCCGACCGTTTCCATCACTCCCTTGCTTTCGATAAGGGCTTGAGTGTAAACTGGCTGGAAGGTGAACCTATCCGTGGAAGAGGCCGGCACATCGCCGCAGCCGACTGAAATATTGTTTGCGACTGGAACCTCGAGACTTCATCATGTCTGGCCTTCCACCTCCGCCGCCGCCTGGATGGCAACCCCCTCCTCCACCTCCATCAGGCGCTCCACCTGGCATGTCATCGAGTCTGCCTCCGCCCCCACCACCACCAGGCTACAAGCCGCAAATCGATCCTGCTGTCGCAAAGCTACAGGAGAAGAAGCAGAAATGGCTGCGCTTGCAACGACAACGATTTGCGGAGAAGCGACGGGGTGGCTTCGTCGAGACACAGAAGGCAGATATGCCTCCGGAGCATCTTCGCAAGATCGTCCGGGACATAGGAGATGTATCACAGAAGAAATTCAGCGCAGACAAGCGGAGTTATCTTGGAGCCCTGAAGTTTATGCCGCATGCTGTCCTGAAGCTCTTGGAGAATATGCCGATGCCTTGGGAAAGTGCGAGAGAAGTAAAAGTGCTGTACCACGTCAACGGATGTCTGACATTGGTCAACGAGATTCCAAGAGTGATTGAGCCTGTGTTTCATGCGCAATGGGCTACGATGTGGGTAGTGATGAGGCGGGAGAAGAGTGATCGACGGCACTTCAAGCGCATGCGTTTCCCGCCGTTCGACGACGAAGAGCCACCACTCTCATGGTCGGAGAACATCGAGGACGTGGAGCCGCTTGAACCTATTCAGATGGAACTGGATGAGGACGAAGATGGGCCAGTCTTTGACTGGTTCTACGACCCAAGACCGCTGTCTGATACATCCCATGTCAATGGACCAAGCTACAAGGAGTGGAACCTCTCATTACCACAAATGGCGACACTACATCGATTGAGCAATCCTTTGCTATCGGACATAAACGATCAAAATTACTTCCATCTTTTCAACCTACCTGCCTTCTCCACAGCGAAAGCCCTGAATGTGGCGATTCCTGGTGGCCCACGCTTCGAGCCATTGTACAAGGACGTCGACCCGAACGACGAAGATTTCGGAGAATTCAACGCAATCGATCGAATCATTTTCCGCGCTCCGATACGAACAGAATATCGCGTGGCGTTCCCATACCTCTACAACAGTCTACCCCGGAGTGTCAAGTTAGGAGTCTTCAGTACGCCACAGAGCGTTTACGTCAAGACCGAAGACCCGTCATTACCTGCATTCTATTTCGATCCTGTGATCAACCCAATCTCCTCTCGCTCGGTGGCCCCGAAAAATCTGACCATTAGTCATGAAGATGAGATATTCGGACATGGTAACAATGAGGAGCTTGATGTCGAAGATGGTGGATTTGAGATGCCTGAAGAGGTGGAACCGTTCATGGCAGATGAGGAGCTGTACAACGATGACACTGCATCGGCAATCGCTCTATGGTGGGCACCATATCCGTTTGACAGACGGTCAGGGAAGATGGTGCGAGCACAGGATGTCCCACTAGTAAAGCAGTGGTACCTTGAGCATGTTCCCGCAGGTCAGCCTGTCAAAGTGAGAGTCTCGTACCAGAAACTTCTCAAGACATACGTCCTTAATGAGTTGCACAAGCGGCCTGCCAAAGCTCAAAACAAGCAGAATCTGTGTCGCAGCCTCAAAAGCACAAAGTTCTTCCAACAAACCAAGATCGACTGGGTGGAAGCTGGGCTACAAGTGTGCCGTCAAGGTTTCAATATGCTTAACCTGCTGATCCATCGCAAGAATCTCACATACTTACATCTTGACTACAACTTCAATCTGAAGCCGATCAAGACTTTGACAACGAAAGAGCGCAAGAAGTCTCGCTTTGGAAATGCTTTCCACTTGATGCGTGAGATTCTTCGTCTCACCAAGCTCATTGTTGATGCTCAGGTGCAGTACCGCCTCGGGAACATCGACGCTTTCCAGCTCGCTGATGGCATCCTCTATGCCTTCAACCACGTTGGCCAGCTCACGGGTATGTATCGTTACAAGTACAAGCTGATGCACCAGATTCGCTCCTGCAAGGATCTGAAGCATCTGATCTACTACCGCTTCAACTCCGGCCCTGTCGGGAAGGGACCCGGATGTGGTTTCTGGGCTCCTGCATGGAGGGTCTGGCTCTTCTTCCTCCGCGGAATCATTCCACTGCTAGAACGTTGGTTGGGAAACTTGCTTAGCCGACAGTTCGAAGGACGTCACAGCAAAGGTGTTGCCAAGACCGTCACGAAGCAGAGAGTCGAGTCACATTTCGATCTTGAGTTGAGAGCTTCTGTTATGGCCGATCTCATGGACATGATGCCGGAAGGTATCAAGCAGAGCAAAGTCAACACGGTTCTTCAACATCTGTCTGAGGCGTGGCGATGCTGGAAATCAAACATCCCATGGAAAGTTCCAGGCTTGCCAAAGCCAATCGAAGACATCATTCTGCGGTATGTCAAATCTAAGGCTGATTGGTGGGTAAGTGTAGCCCACTATAACCGCGAGCGCATTCGACGAGGTGCTACAGTGGACAAGACCGTGGCGAAGAAAAACCTTGGGCGTCTGACCCGCCTGTGGCTCAAAGCCGAGCAGGAGAGGCAGCACAACTACCTGAAGGACGGCCCATATGTCAGTACTGAGGAGGGCGTTGCGATATTCACTACTGCTGTTCACTGGCTGGAAAGCAGGAAATTCCAGCCTATACCATTTCCAAGTGTAAGCTACAAGCATGACACGAAGATCTTGATCCTTGCACTTGAGCGACTGCGAGAAGCATACAGTGTTAGCGGACGTTTGAACCAGTCACAAAGAGAGGAGTTGGCACTGATTGAGCAGGCATACGACTCACCTGGAACAACACTTGCAAGGATCAAGAGATTTTTGCTTACACAGCGGGCTTTCAAGGAGGTTGGCATTGACATGAATGACAACTACAGCTCGATCAACCCGGTCTACGACATCGAGCCCATCGAGAAGATCACCGACGCATATCTTGACCAATATCTTTGGTACCAGGCCGACCAGCGCCGTCTGTTTCCTGCCTGGATCAAGCCTTCAGACTCGGAAGTCCCGCCCCTCCTTACTTACAAATGGGCACAAGGTATCAACAACCTTTCGAATGTCTGGGGTGTTGAGGAGGGCGAGTGTAACGTCATGATGGAGACTCGTCTCGACAAGGTCTATGAGAAGATAGATATCACACTGCTAAACAGGCTTCTGCGTCTGATCATGGACCACAACCTGGCAGACTACATCTCGAGCAAGAACAATGTCCAGCTCAACTACAAGGACATGAACCACACTAATGCGTATGGTATGATTCGTGGACTGCAGTTCTCTGCATTTGTCTACCAATACTACGGGCTCATCATTGATCTGCTCCTGCTTGGTTTGCAAAGAGCATCTGAAATGGCTGGTCCACCCAATGCTCCCAACGACTTCCTTCAATACCGTGATCGGGCTACCGAAACCAGGCATCCAATCAGGTTGTACACTCGCTACATTGACAAGATCTGGATCTTCTTCCGATTCAATTCAGAAGAATCTCGTGATCTCATCCAGCGATTCTTGACTGAGCAGCCAGATCCCAACTTCGAAAACGTTATTGGTTACAAGAATAAGAAGTGCTGGCCGCGAGACTCCCGTATGCGCCTTATGCGTCATGATGTTAACCTGGGACGCGCAGTCTTCTGGGACATGAAGAACCGTCTGCCGAGATCTCTGACTACCATTGAATGGGACGATACCTTCTCTTCTGTCTACTCCCGGGACAATCCTAACTTGCTTTTCAGCATGAATGGGTTTGAGGTTCGCATTCTTCCCAAATGCCGCAACCTGAACGACGAGTTTCCTGTCAAGGACTCTGTCTGGGCTCTGGTGGATAACGCTACCAAGGAGCGTACAGCTCATGCTTTCTTACAAGTCACCGAAGACGATATCCAGAAGTTCAACAACCGCATCCGTCAGATTTTGATGAGCTCAGGTTCCACAACCTTTACCAAGATCGCCAACAAGTGGAATACCACCCTCATTGCGCTGTTCACGTACTATCGTGAGGCGGCCGTCAGCACTGTCAATCTCCTGGATACCATAGTCAAATGCGAGACCAAAATACAGACCCGTGTCAAGATCGGGCTGAACAGTAAGATGCCTAGCAGATTCCCGCCTGCAGTGTTCTACACCCCCAAGGAGCTGGGTGGTTTGGGCATGATCTCAGGCAGCCACATCCTGATCCCGACGAGTGACAAGCGATGGAGCAAACAGACTGACACAGGCGTCACTCATTACCGCGCTGGTATGAGCCACGACGAGGAAACGCTGATACCTAACATCTTTCGATACATTATCCCCTGGGAGGCTGAATTTATTGACTCACAACGCGTGTGGACCGAGTACTCTCAGAAGAGATTAGAGGCCAATCAGCAGAACCGAAGACTGACGCTCGAGGATCTTGAAGACAGTTGGGATCGCGGTCTTCCACGCATCAACACTCTGTTCCAGAAAGATCGTAGCACCTTGTCCTTCGATAAGGGCTTCCGAGCAAGGACCGAGTTCAAGATCTACCAGCATATGAAGAGCAACCCATTCTGGTGGACGTCACAGCGACACGATGGAAAGCTCTGGAACTTGAACGCCTACCGAACGGATGTCATCCAAGCTCTCGGAGGTGTAGAGACCATTCTTGAACATACCCTGTTCAAAGCTACCGCCTTCCCTGACTGGTCAGGACTGTTTTGGGAACGTGCCAGTGGTTTCGAAGAGTCGATGAAATTCAAAAAACTTACCAATGCCCAGCGCTCCGGTTTGAACCAGATTCCAAATCGTCGTTTCACACTGTGGTGGAGTCCGACCATCAATCGTGCCAACGTTTACGTCGGATTTCAAGTTCAGCTTGATTTGACGGGTATCTTCTTGCACGGAAAGATTCCCACCCTCAAGATCTCACTGATCCAGATCTTCCGTGCCCATTTGTGGCAGAAGATCCATGAGTCGGTAGTTATGGACCTGTGCCAGGTCTTTGACCAGGAACTAGAAGCTCTTGGTATAGAGTCGGTGCAGAAGGAAACCATTCATCCACGTAAGAGTTACAAGATGAACTCGTCGTGTGCAGATATCCTTCTGTTTGCCAGCCACAAATGGTCTGTCAGCAGCCCAAGCCTGCTGTATGACACCAAAGATAACATGGGCTCGACGGCCACGAACAAGTTCTGGATTGATGTGCAACTGCGCTACGGTGATTACGACTCTCACGACATTGAGCGGTACGTGCGAGCCAAATACTTGGATTACACCACTGACTCGATGTCAATCTACCCATCGCCTACTGGTCTGATGGTCGGCATTGATCTCGCCTACAACTTGTACTCTGCATACGGCATGTACTTCCCTGGTCTCAAGCAACTCGTACAGCAAGCTATGGCAAAGGTCATGAAAGCTAATCCAGCGTTATATGTGCTCCGCGAACGTATTCGCAAAGGTCTTCAGTTGTATGCGTCAGAGAGCAATCAAGAGTTCCTGAACAGCCAAAACTACTCTGAGCTCTTCAGTAACCAGGTTCAGCTGTTCATTGATGACACGAATGTGTACCGTGTCACTATCCACAAGACGTTCGAAGGAAACTTGACGACAAAGCCCATCAACGGCGCGATCTTCATCTTCAATCCAAGCACAGGGCAGCTTTTCCTCAAGATCATCCACACAAGCGTCTGGGCTGGCCAGAAGCGATTGGGTCAGTTGGCTAAGTGGAAGACGGCAGAAGAAGTGGCTGCTTTGATTCGATCTCTGCCGGTGGAAGAACAACCAAAACAACTGATCGTTACACGAAAGGGATTGCTGGATCCACTTGAGGTGCATCTTCTCGACTTCCCGAACATCAGCATTCGAGCCTCTGAATTGCAATTGCCCTTCCAAGCTGCTATGAAAGTGGAAAAGCTGGGAGACATGATCTTGCGGGCCACTGAACCACAGATGGTGTTGTTCAATCTCTACGACGAGTGGCGGAAGACCATCTCCTCATACACCGCCTTCTCTCGGTTGATCTTGATCCTACGTGCTCTCCATGTCAATCAAGACAAGACAAAGCTGCTACTACGCCCTGACAAGACGGTCATCACGCAAGAACATCATATCTGGCCTACACTTTCAGACGATGACTGGGTGAAGGTGGAAGTACAGCTGCGAGATTTGATCCTCAACGACTATGGCAAGAAGAACAACGTCAATACGTCGTCTTTGACTAACAGTGAGATCAGAGATATCATCCTTGGTATGGAAATTTCGGCGCCATCTATGCAAAGACAGCAAGCTGCCGAAATTGAGAAGCAACAACAAGAGCAAGCCCAACTGACAGCTGTCACGACCAAGACGCAGAACGTACATGGCGAGGACATGGTCGTCACCACGACTTCAGCGTATGAGCAGCAGAGCTTTGCCAGCAAGACTGAGTGGCGTACGCGCGCTATTGCCACGAGTAATCTTCGCACTCGCGCCAATAACATATACATCTCTAGTGAGGACATTCGTGACGATGAGGATCACTTCACTTATGTCATGCCAAAGAACATTCTCAAACGATTCATCGCCATCGCCGATCTGCGAGTACAGGTGGCGGGGTACCTTTACGGAGCCTCGCCTCCAGACAACAAACAGGTCAAGGAGATCAAGACAATCGTGATGATTCCTCAAGTGGGTAGCACTCGGGACATCCAACTTCCTCGCAACTTGCCAGAGAGCGAGATGCTTCGTGGCTTAGAACCGCTTGGTGTTATTCATACGTCTGCTGGAAATGAAACAAGCTACATGACAGCAGCAGATGTGACGCAGCATGCTCGTCTTATGGCAGCTCATGCGTCGTGGGACCGCAAGACTGTCACCATGACCGTTTCATTCACTCCTGGCTCGGTCTCGCTTTCTGCCTGGAGTCTCACCCCAGCTGGCTACCAATGGGGTGCCGAGAACAAAGACCTCTCCTCTGATCAACCTTCTGGCTTTGCACCTAACGCAGGCTTCGGTGAGAGGTCGCAGCTGCTACTTTCCGACAAGATTCGCGGATACTTCCTAGTCCCTAGCGACGAGCGCTGGAATTGGAGTTTCCTCGGATCGGGATTCGGAGACCGCGAGAAGGGTACCGTTGATGTCGTGGTGGGTGTGCCGAAGAGGTTCTACGACGAGTTTCATCGCCCTGTGCATTTCCAGAATTTTGCTGAGCTGGAAGATGTCTGGGTAGATCGGAGTGATAATCTAGCATAAGTTGTGGGAATAAAGATCGGCGTTTGAAAGGGCCATGGGTAAAATTGCAATAGCATCGGAGACAAAGGGAGAATGAGACAAAATTGTCTCGATATTGGGATTGTTTGTTACGATACGCAGCGAGGCAGTACCAATGGTGTTTGGTACAAATGTTCTATATAGCTCGCAATTGACGCGACAGCGGCATTCTAATAGTACGTGCTTGACATCCTCCACGTCGTCCTAGCTCCATCAGTCGAATACTAGTAGAGCGTAGTTCCTCTTACTGCGATTATGTTCATCCACGACCTCAACCTCTTCTCTTTGTATCACAAAGCAGCAGTACAGGCAAAATCTCACTCTTCCTCGCCTCGGTCTGCCACAGCTTGGCAAGCGTACAGCCATCGCAACTGGTGGTGTGCGCCACTGTTGCTGGCGTGCACAGTATGATGCCTTTCCTTTTCACTCGAATGGTCCTGCTTGGATGATCTCGTCCTGTCGAGATCGATCATGCGTAGACGGCAGCGATCTGACCCCCCGCAAGCACTGACCGGGTTTCCAATACTCGGTCACCTTTTGGCTGCTTCCTCAGCAAACAGCTCTGTTTGTGCGGCTCGAAAGGTCTATGGGTTCCCATATCCTAAGCATGACCAGCAGAAAATGTTGTCCGCTATTCCTCATTTCTTGGCCCCCTTAGCCTCCGCGGCCGCCTTGTGCTTTGCCGCCATCTCTGCTCGTTTCTCTTTTTTGCCGCCCTTCAGCAGTTCTAGATGACCGGCTTTGCTCGCCAACGATTTCTCCGTCATTGCCGCCAGGCCTGAAGAATGCTTGAGCCGCATCTGGTTGTGCTTGATCAAGGCGGTCTTCTTCGGCTTGATCACACGATTGCCAGTTTGCTTGCGTTGTGTCCTGGGCGCAAAATTAGTTGGTGCAGTTTGTGGTGGTGAGCCGAACTTTGGACGTACAATTTGGGAGCTGGCGCTTTCGCTTTCTTGATCCCTTGAGCCATCTTGAGGATAATGCGTGGATGTGCTGGATATCGTAAGCTGGGGTCCGTGGATGCAGAAGATGGTGGAGTGTCGCATAATTTATTACTGTTACTCGGAGATCGGATTATTTTCGATCTGATCTGATAAGATTACGCTATCTGCTTATCAGAAGCTATGGCCCCTCCAACACCTTGATGGGCTGAATGGGGAAGTTGGTGAGACGATGACATTAAGGACGAAGAGCAGATGACCCTTTGTTGTTTCACCCTCCAGTCCTTTCCCCTCAACTCGTCTTCTCTTCTTGTATTCCATTACTTCTCACACACATCTACTCCAACAACATCATGGGAGCTGCACAATCCAACTGTTCTCACGTCCCGCCTCCCACACCCCGCCGAGCCGCGTCTCGCAGACAGCTACGATCTGCTTCACCCGAGGTCACGCTTGACGAGAAGTTCGACGCTTTGCGCGTTGAACATGCGGGAAGCTCGCTTTCCGGGAAGAATGTACTGTCTTCTGATGACATGACGCTTGTCAGCGGAGCGGGAGTGGAGCAATACGTGAAGGAGCTTCTCAAGGAGCCCAAGAACCGCTTGGGACTGTCAGCATTAAGCACGAACAACCCGATCACTATCCTCGAGACACCTTCGACCATCCTGAAAGACACACAGAACTTCAATCTCGCCATTCCGTACGAGGGTACACCAGTCACAAACCAACGGGCAAGCGGACGATGTTGGATCTTCGCTGCCACCAATGTCTTCCGCGTTGCGATCCAGCAGAAGTACGATATCCAGAGCTTTGAGCTGTCGCAGGCGTACCTGTTCTTCTGGGACAAGGTTGAGAAAGCAAATTACTTCTTAGAGTCTATCCTGGACACTACAGATGAGGATGTAGACAGCAGGCTTGTGAGTGCACTCATGGCAAGTCCAGTTGGTACGTTCTCGTGTGAAAAGATGCAACACAGCATGACTTGGCTAACATTATGCAGGCGATGGCGGACAATGGGACATGATCGTGAATCTCGTCTCAAAGTATGGTATCGTGCCACAGACGCTCTACCCCGACTCGTGGAATGCACAGAACTCCGCAGTCATGGATCGCATCCTAACGACCAAGCTCCGCGAGGATGGTCTCCGTCTGCGTGCGCTCAAAGCGAGCGGCAAGGACAAGACCGACGTCGCCAAGGCCAAGATGATGCAAGATATCGTCCGCATCCTGACCCTCTGTCTCGGCCCACCACCCGCCGCCGACGAGAAGTTCACCTGGGAGTTCTACAACTCGGCCCACAAGCTAAAGTCCGTCTCCCTGACACCACTTGAGTTCGCCGAGATAACGCACGTCAAGAAGTTTGTCTCGCTCGTCAATGATCCCCGGAACGAGTACAACCGGCTCCTGACAGTCGACCACCTGGGTAACGTCTGGAATGCCCGACCAATAACGTATGTCAACGTGCCCAACCACGTACTGAAGGACGCCTGCGTCGCTATGTTAGGCCGCGGCATGCCCATCTTCTTCGGCTCCGACGTCGGCAAGTTCTCCGACTCGCAGAAGGGCATCATGGACACCGCCCTGGTGGACTACGAGCTTGGATTCGACATCAAACTCGGCATGTCCAAGGCGGAGCGCCTGCTGACGGGCGAGTCGGCCATGACCCACGCGATGGTGCTGACGGCGGTGCACCTCGACCCATCTAGTGGTAAACCTGTGCGCTGGCGAGTGCAGAACTCGTGGTCTGACACGGCCGGCACTGATGGCTACTTCGTTATGAGCGACGCATGGATGGACGAGTTTGTCTACCAGGCCGTGATCGACCCTTCCTTGCTCGCGAAGAGCGTACGCGATGTGCTGGGCCAGGACCCGAAGGTGCTGCCGCTCTGGGACCCGATGGGCGCTTTGGCTTAGACGAGGTCAAACTTGTAGAACATATATTACGCCACATGCGTTTTCGATACATGATTTATGAAATGAAGATACGATTTCCACGTGAAACATTTCAACTTCGTTACATCCACCAGACATGTATATCTACGGAATTTCATCAATGCTCCGCACATCCTCGACTTTGACGCCGTTCATCTCCTCGCGCTTCCGCACGCTCGCCGCATACAGCTCCTTGCGCAGCCGATTCGTGCTGCCGAGCGGCATGTGTGCCTCCAGACCATACCAGACGTTGAGGCGCATGCGGTCGTCGTAGAACTGCTGGCGCGCCTCGCCCAGCGCCTCCTGCGGCGGCAACACGACTTTCCCGACCGTGACGAAGGGGAAGCTGGTCTCGCTCCACTCCATCGCGGTATCTTCAACGGACTGCCTGGCCAGATCACGGCACAGCTGCACGCGGAAATCAAAGTGCGCGGCGTGCGTGGCGAAATACTCCTGCAGCCACAGGCGGTGCTGGAAAGGGTCGCTGAGGTCGGATATTTTCGCCTGCTCCGCGAGCGCCGACTGGAACTCGCCGGTAGGGAAGAGGGCGTACTTGGCGACATACGGCCCGTAGCGGTACGCCGACTGCGAGTACATGGTGTAGCTGAGGAAGTGGTGGTTGGGCAGGCCGGCGGGGGCGAGCTGCAGGTCCTTGTCGCGGCGCTGGCGGATGGCGGCGTTGAGCGCGTCCTTGTCGTCGAAGAACCTCTCGCGCAGCGTGAAGATCTCTAGCGTCGTGGGGAGGTCGCGCAGCTCGAGGACGGGCGCGTTGTTGAAGGTGAAGTCTTGGGTGTGCGCCCTTTCGCCGATGGGGGAGAGGAAGGGTCCTGGGCCGTCGACGTTGAACACTTTCATCCCGCAGCCGCGGGGCCCGGGTTTGCGGTCGTCTTGCCAGAAGATGGGTTCGTTGGCATAGCGGACGACGATGGGGTGCTCTTTGCCGGCGTTGGCGAAGATGCCCTGGGCCAGCTCGGCGGGGAGGTCGGACTCGATGGTCAGGGTGCCTTTGACGATGGCTTGGGTCTTGACGTGGGTGGTGCGGAAGCCGTGCTTGTGGTGGTCCAGGTTGCGCTCTTGGATCCGGTTGGCCAGTGTGCACATTTGCTGGATCTTGCCTTCTTCATCCTCGATGGTGGGCGAGACGTCAGGGTCGTTCCAGTGGATGGGCGAGGGCGTGAGGCCGGGCACGATCTTGCGGATGGTCTCCATGGTTGTGTGAGTCCTGTATCGACGAGAGGTGGAGCTTGGAGAATGTTAATTGTTTAGGCCTGGAGAAGATGACAGGTATGTTCACATCGCAGTTGTACCTCAATAGAAGGATTGTCATTGTCAAGACATGATCTCATAATTCATCGGAACTGAAGCGGTTGGATCGCGATCATGTCGTATTGCGTCACTTCACCACCACGCCATCCTTGTAGATAGATGAGGAGTGCCACCATTGTATGGAGGTCAATTGCCATGAGAACCGGACGAATGGCCTTGGTCAAGCTATTTGTACTCCTTGCGGCAATCGATGTCCTTGCGGTGGTATGTTGGAGATCTTTACCATGGATGATGGAGGGGTGAAGTCGCAATGGCGGGGTGAAGTCGTGTTGACCGCGAGCACCAATGAAGCAGCAAGTAATGTCAGCCACGGGAATATCGCTCCAACTGCAACATACAGAGACTCATACGCGCATTCAGAGTATTGTCATGTACATCTTGCATTTCGTCCCGTATTTGATATTTAACATGGCCGTGGTATCATGAACATGCCTTTGAGCGTCGTGGGATCAAAGCAAGAACATGAAGCGTGCCAATGTCCAACAATGCGATCAAGGAACAGCATATATCCCCTCTAGCTGTCGTATGTCCAACTGCGGTCCAGCCATCGTCTCCAATCATCATCTAAGTTTATTTGTGTGTGCAAGACTCCTCAACACGCTCGTCAGGCAGCGGGTTATCGATCCTCTTTGACTTTCGTGTCTGAGTGTTGCGCGGGCTCGGTAGACTCGCTGGCAGAGGTGCGACCAGTCTCCTCTTCATCCATCTCATCACCCTCCTGTTCGTGATCATCCGCATCCTCCATTTCGTCGTCCTCCGCGCCCTCCTCGACATTGACGAAAGTCCTCAGCTCTGGATCGTAATTAGGAATGTCACTGATCAGCCTCACATATGCCTCAGGAACGAGACCTTGCTCGCCAGTTTCCTTGTCTTCCGCCACGAGCCAACCTTGACCATGACGGTACGACACCAAAATGTGCTGTCCTTCCGATAGACGAAGTTCATTCGCGTTCTCAGGCTCGAACGAGTACAGCGCCAGAGACTCTCCGGCGAAAAGCTCTTCATCTTCTGGTCCAATAGAATCTCTCTGCGGGGAATGGAAGTGTGCAGAGTCTTCTGAATCCAGCGGCATGTCATCGTCCGGGTTCGGGGCGGTCACGTTAGTCGTCTGGGAGTTATGGAAGCTTCGTGGCGGAAGGGTGGTTGCTGCGGCAAAATGTGAATCTCGACGATGGCCATTGGTCTCGGAACTGCCATAAGACCGGCTATGGCGCAGACTGTCACGTCCGGCGGGATCCGTCTGCTGAACCGAGTACTGACTGATGCGCCTGTGTCCACTCTCCCTCCGTCGGCCGCGTTCAAAGTCGCTGATCTGAGCGTATGACTTGCTCTTGCGGTGCTTGCCCCTTCTGACACCTCCAATTCCCTCTTCATCGTCCTGTCCAAAACTTGTGCTCGGCAGAGGCTCGCCCCCATCATCTGCGTTGTTGAATGACGCTCCGTCTCCACCCCAGGGTCCCACATTCCCCCATGCTACCTTCCCAAAGGCATCCATTGGGTCTGAGGATCGTCTACTAGCGTTCCACTCCGAGCCTGGTGTTGTGCTGCCAGACGGTGGGTCTGGAGGCGAGCCATAGTGCATGGGATGTGACACAGGATACGCGAAGTCACGGACGAGCGCGTATGGGAGGCTGGAGTGGAAGGCTGGGTAGACAACGCTCAGTGTCCTGGAGCGAGAGGATCGACGGGAGAGCTGGGAAAAGGTGGATTGCCTGTTCTGAGCATAGCTGGGTCCACGCTCGTGCGATTGGGGTTGTTCGCGCAACTTTGCAGGTACCGATGTTGGTGGCTCTGAGTATTGTGCGGGTGAGACTGATGGTGCTGACATGGTTGCGTGCGGTGTTGGTGAAGGGATCTCAGTCATGCTGGCAGGTATTGGATCGTAGTCACTCCTCCGCAATTGGTGTGGCTGCTCTGTGGGCAGCACTTTCGACCAGCTCGACCCACCACAATGCGGATAAGAGTTTGTGTCGACAGAATCGAGGGCTGTTCGTGAATATTTTGCTTGTTGCGGTGGTCCACGCCCGACACCCGTTTACAGCAGCGGTGTCGCACAGCCTTCTCTTGCCGTCCTACCACCCCGCCCAGCGCAATTCTGAATACAGCGCGCTGTCGTGTGTTTGGACCGGTCGATCGTGGTCCCAATTCAGTCTCCTAGCTTGACCAATCTATCGTGTTCGCTGGGATGCGCAGCGTGGGCGAAGGGTGTTGCTGCAGTTGGCGGGTGGAGGCGCAGACAACAGCGGCACTCGTCTTGGTGGCCGCGCACTGACGAAGGAGGGGGTCGCGGTGCGTCGGAGTAGAGGTGTAGTGCGAGAGCGAGGTCGGGTGGGGGATATACCAATGTACAAGCGGATGATCAAAAGGAAGTGTAATAAGAAGGCGGCAGTCGGTTGTTGGAGGCTGATTAGACAATCACTGGGCCAGACGGTCTGCATGTACCCTTCTCTTCTCCACAGCAGAACGCAGCGCAAGAGAGGCAACGCAGGGATCCTAAGAATAGACTGTCCGGGTGGTCGGCCAGAACTCTCTTTGCGCCGTGGACCAGAGTTGATGATTCAATAAGAGGATGGCGATGCTCGTTGTTGTCGGTGATGGTGTCGAAGGCAATACTCACTGAAGGATAGAAGGTGAAGTGGTGGCAGCAGAGTCAGGTGAGCGTGAGGAGTGCGCTGGTGTTGCTCGCAAGCGCCTGATGGTGAATCTTCGTTGTTGACGGTCATGCAGCGCTTCGACCTGGCGTGTTTCAGGTGTCAGCTGCCGCTAGTCTGCTTGCGGCATTGAAACGCTCACCATCCGCTTCGACCAGGACATGATCAACACCACACCCCGCCTTCGATACATATTCATCAATGTGCAGAAATCGTAGAAGAGACGATCACTTCTGCGTCCACGGAAAGGACCCACGGACAGCACCAATGTCTTGAGAACACAGAAGTAGAGGCTTCTCACGTCAAGTCTCGGCCACCATCAACACCATGTCCACCGGACCTCCGACTATCCTGCAACATCATCTCCACAGCTTCCTGCAGCGCAGAGATCCACCCAAGACCTTCTGCCCCTCGGAAGTTGCCCGCGCGCTGACTGCAGACGACTTGTGCGAGCTCGGCTATGATGAGTGGCGCGATGCCATGTCGGCCATCCGAGAGCTGGCCTGGGAGCTGCGCGCGAGTGGCGAGTGTGAGATCTTGCAGAAAGGCGTGGTGTTGAGTGAAGAAGTTGGCGTGGATGATGTCAAGGGGCCGATTCGATTGCGAAGGACTTGAAGCGGTACTGATGGGTCGGTAGTGGTTTCACATGACCTTGTCATTCTCGATTGTACACTTCAAACATCCTGCTACCAGTCGTTGATTGCCGAGAAGGACTGATATGGCAACATCCTTGTCCACCCGCTGTTCATCTATGTAGCTTGGCGGAAGAACCATCATGTTGAACAACAGGATTATCTGCCGAACTGTCTTGATACCTTACGTTAGAGAAGTACATGAAATTGTAACAATACCTTGCCATTTTCATCTATGAGACCTAGAGTTCGATTTCTGGCTACGACTTGTATATATCTATCTTTCCTTTTCCTCTCTCGCCACCTTGTCCGCCAATGCGATGTCTCCTCCCGTCACCTCATCCACAAATCCCTCCGGCGGATCAAATAGCAAGACATGAAAATGCTCCACGGCATGGATACTCTTCAGCGAACTCCAGTTCTTAAACCAGATCACATTCTCCCGTCCACATACCCTCTCAAAAATCCGCTCTACAAACCCCTCTACAGCCTTCTGCGCCTCCGCCGTTAACCTCTCCACACCCGACTCCTCCGGAATCACATACTTCGTCCAGACGACCAAATGCTCAATGCGCAGATCCACGCCATACGGCCAGTCGTTCAGCAGGATCTTGTAATCCGCCGGATCAGCTAATAGCTTCTGATTCCGTGGCACAAGATCCGTCCACCGCAGCCGCTCGTTCATCACAAATGCCATGACGCTGCCATGCTCGGCGGCCAGCAGCGCGCAGTACTCGCGGTATCGGCGCAGGTTGCTTGGCACCCGCTGGAATAGATCGAGCCGGTTGTCCACGACGAAGCGCCGGACTTCCGGCCAGGTCTGGCGGTGGTAGGCAGCGTCCGGTGTGCTCAGGATCTGGCGGTCTTTCTCGTTGGTGAGCGCGTAGGTCAGGTAGGAGGGGCAGGTGGCGGTGTGCTGGGCAACGGGGATGTTCATGTTCCAGAATGGTGTACTGGATGGTGATGTCTTTTCCATATCGATGGACTTGTACTTTGCAGCGGCCATATTTGCACTCTTCTTTAGGCAGTCCTTCAGAAGTCCTATCCAGGCGATGGAGTATGGTAGCTCCACTTGGTCTCAAGGACGTCTCGAAGCAGAATTCATGGATTTCTGGCCATTAGTGCAATCTGCCAGAAGGATCACTCTGAACGTATGCAATATCGCACGTTGTCCATTCTAGCATACATCATGATGTTTACTGGAGATGGGCGGCACGCACGAAGATCATGAATCGCGTACAGAACTTCTACTTCATACTTGCACTGATAGAAACATATGAGGTGATGTCCGATCATACTGCGATATGTGAGCCCTTCAAAGGGTCCAGTCTTTGGTCCATCTAGCGCGCCTACGACCGACAAACAATGGTGCTCGAAATGAAGACCAGTCTCTCTGCTTACGCCGTCTCTCTGGACCCGACACCAACATCCCGCCACACATTCGCAACATTGTCGTCCACAGCGAATCGGCGTCGCCCACCGCCAGCAAAGGAGTCGGTGGTGGGTTTAACCGAATCGACTTGGGCCCGGATCGGCCAATTACCGCCCCCTGAACCAATCAAACTCCGCTCGACCCTGGCACCCTGGCACAGCTTCTCTTCGACTCGGCGGCCCAGACGAGCCACAATTTCAAAGGGGGCCACACTCGACTCTTTCGTCGATGTACTGCTACTGCTGAAAGGCGAGCCTCGCAAGTTCTCGTCGGGTCTAATTGTCGCATTTTCGTGGTACATATCGTACACGTCCTCTCCTTTTCGCCCTGTTGCCTGCTTGCTTGCTTGCTTGCGTACGAGATCGTCAAACTACACCGACTGCATCAACCCTATCCTTGTCTGCCTGTACGACCAACTTCCGAGGTCCTTCCTGCTGGCCTGCTCATTGTGCTTCGGAACCTGCAGCGAACCTTGCCGAGGATTCCAGAACGGCGACCTGTCCTTACTGCGGAAAGAGTGGATAATCAGACGGTCGACAGAATCGGAGCGCGCGCAGAAACCACCAAGCCTTGAAGACATCTTACGCTGGACCAGTATATTGCTTAGCATCTCGAAGAGCGACTCCTAATCGATCGCGCGGAGCTGGGGATTGGTCTCTAGGCCGCTTTCTCATACATATAATACTCGTTGCGAAGCTTTAGTGTGCTCTCCGCGCTGGCGCAACCGATACGATAACACCACCCGTGCTACAACGTCCTCCCCCCTACCACGATGAACCGATCTGGAGGCCCTCTCTCGCCCAACCCGCTGTCGCCGAGCACCGAAAGCTTCGCTGCGCGATATGGGAGTCTCGGGGGTGGCCCTGCCAACACAGGAACGCCAAATGACCCACCTTATGGAGGTGGACCATACGGCGCAGCGCCGCGAGCGATGCAGGCATCTCCACCGTCGTCAAATCGCCCAAGCGGAAGCACAGACATGTCTCGGCCCTCTCAAGCCAGCAGCTTCACACGACCGCCGTCTTCCGCAAGCTCAGTCGGCGCATCAAGTAATGGTCGCATGGGATTTGGTGGACCGCCCCGACCACAGCGCGACAGCTCGAAAAGCCAATTTCGCTCAGACAACGAAGATGCATTGCACAGACACTATGCAGTGCTGAAGCAGTATTTGGCGGCCAGCTTACACGACGAGAAGGGAAATGTGAAGCCAAATCGCGCTCGCGACAAGCTCTTGCGGCTGTCCGTCACGCAATTCATGGAACTGAGTACCGACGTGTACGATGAACTGCTGCGACGCGAGGACGACCGGCTACAGAGAGCACCTAATGTGCCTCGCTTTTTGCTCCCGAAGCAAACCTTCCATCCTAAACGTAATCAGGCTCGACAAAAGCTTTCCACCCTACCAATCGAACGGTTCCGGCAATTAGCCACTGATGTCTTCTACGAGCTCGAACGTCGTATTCCACGTTTCACTGGCGGTGAGAACAGGCCTCTGAGCTCCGCTAGCAATGCGAGTCGTGGTGGCATGCGTCCACCACCCGGCTATCGCGGCCCTCCACCTGGCGGCAGAGGCATGGGCCCTCCGCAACCTCCATACGGCAATTATGGCTCCGGAGATTCCGGGCGTCCGAGCACAGGAAGTAGCGAAGGAAGTTTCGGCGCGCGACCTCAACCTAGAGCTCTTCAAAGCAACACGATCGTCCCGAACAAGAGTACGATGGTGGAAGATGACGATGATGACGAGGAGAACAACGACGATGACGATGACGATGAGTTCGGCTTGGACAAGGTCGCAACGGGCTTCAGTGGGCCACGTGGGAACAGCAACGAGGAGGACAAGGAGAAAATTAGAGCGCAAGAAGCGGAGATCGTGGAGTTGAAAGAACGGATTGAGATGTTGGATGCAGGGCGAGTGGCAGAGTTGGAGGCCAAGGTAGAAAGTCTGGAAAAGCAACTAGAACAGGCTTCTGCTGGTGGTGGAGAGAGCCGGGAAGAGCTGGAGCAGAAGCACTTGGATCTGCAACGTGATTTGGACACGAAATTAGGAGAAGCACATCAACTCCAAGATAAGCTGCAGCGCGAGCTGGATCAGCTCAAGTCGGAAAATGCTCGAGATGATCGACACGACGGACCGAGCACTGATCATGAGCGCCGCATTGACCAATTGCAAGAAGAACTCGCAGAACAGGAGAAACTGACGAACGAGGTCCGAGACGAGGCCATGACGTACTTGAAGGAGATGCGTGATTTGAGCAGGCAGAACGACGAAGCCATCGAACAAGAAGAGAAACTGGCAGCTCGTGTTTCTCAGCTGGAAAAGGAGCGGGAGGATTGGAGACATCGATATGCCAAAGTCAAAGCCCAGAACAAATCTCTTCGCGCATCTACCATGGGTCTCGGTCTTCAGACCTCTTTCGATGCCGGCAGTCTACTCAGAAAGCAAGGTATTATGTCAGATGATGGACTTATCAAAGATGTGGATGTCACGCATTTCCAGCTTGCTGTGGATGAATTGCTCAAGGTGGCGAGACAGCCCTCGACAGAGCCCATGCTTGATGGCGTAAAGAATGTGATCATCTGCGTGCAGTCGATCACGTCTGTGATTGGCACAGACGGCTATCCGACTCCCTCGCCATCGCCGTTGAGCCCGGACAGCACACGCGAGCAACCGACGAGTGTGGCCCGCCTCAAGGCGCAGGTCACTGGAACCGCCAACAGTTTGATCACCGCGACGAAGCAACACGCCTCTGCGTCTGGACTATCGCCCGTGGCTCTCTTGGACGCCGCAGCATCAAATCTCACTGCCTCCGTCATCCAGCTGGTCAAGGCTGTCGGCATCCGACCATCGGCCCACGCAGATCTCATGCACGATCCGGAGCCTGCAGATGACAATGACATGGCCTCCTTCTATGGCGACGAGCCTTCTGATAACCACTACGACGCAGTTGGTGACGTCCCGTCGTCAAACACTCAAGAGCACGAGAAGCCTAAGCCCGCGCCTTTGACACTCGGCCGCAGCAACACGTCGAAGAAAAACGGCTGGTTCGGTGCCTGGGGCCGCAAGACCAGCGTTGATGAAGACACGCCCATCACCCCGATCACTGCCAGGCCGCAAGACGAGGAGGACTATGATCCGTACCGCTGATGAGCGCGCTTAGTTGGACGAAGTGAAGCGTGCTTGACTTAATCTTTCTTGGGCATAAAACAGCACCATCGATATGTCAACTGTACGACATCTTCTTTTCCTCACGCCATCCGAAATCAATGGCCTATTTCTTATCATTCTACAGCATAATCGCACGGCGTTGCATCTCTGCGTGCGCGGAGCCCGAGCTCAGGAGGCTCGTTGGTCTGGAAAACTTTCTTGGGTCTACCCACATTGTATGTCAATTCTTGGCTAGACGGCCGCATGGGGATTTTGAACTAATGGGCTGGTCATACGTGGATTGGTCTATAATGGCGAAGCTTGGATGCACCGTATATATGGGAGGAAACCTTTATTCATGTAGTTTTGGGTACACAGTTACGATGTGGAAGAATGAGCATTTCTTGCACCGAGCACGTTTGGAGATCCGGGTTGATAAGCTTCGATTCGTGTATGCAGGTGAACCAGAGCATCTGTGGACCATCAGTCTGCGCATTACTTTCTGTATACTTCTAATACCTCCCATTCGTTCATCACTACTCATTCGTGTTCGCCTGTACCGTGCGTGCCTTCCATATTTGTGAAAATATATCGGTTGATCTGCTGTCCGAGTCGACAACTTCACCTCGGTAGTCGTCGAGTTGTGCCCGCCCGCTAGTTTGCCAATGACCCCCATAACTAAAGTCGACGAAACATCCCTTCGAGCATATATATCTATAGAAGAACTCCATGCGCCTGTCATTTACTGTTGGAATTGAGCGCCTGAATAGAAGTCTCATCTGGATTGCGCGAAACAAGTTTCACCACCAAGTACTGGCAACTAATACCAGGATCCGCTGTTTCTCTGTCACTCAATACCACGAACACCGGAGTAAAGAGGATCATACCATAGAAGGACAGAGACCCTCTAGCAGCATCGCCCAGGCTCTCCGCCTCCAGCCCCAACCCAACGATTCCCTAGGCATGGCCAGCACAACCTCGCCATCACCCGGTGCGGCGAGAGAAAAGAAACCGCCCGCAGTGCCCCGGCCCAGCTCGAGCGTGCTGCTCATCTCGCCGCAGAACCAAGTCCTCCTGCTGCAGCGCGTCAAGCAATCCTCGTCCTTCCCATCCGCGCACGTCTTCCCTGGCGGCAACGTGTCGACCTTCCACGACGGCGAAGCCCCTTCCCCGGACCACCCTGCACGCCACGAGGACAGCGAGGTCTATCGGCTCGCTGCGATCCGCGAGACGTTCGAGGAATCTGGCATTCTGCTTGCACGGAACGCTGGATTCGGAAGGTTACTAGAGGTCCCTACTGCGGAGCGCGAGGAAGGTCGACGACTCGTGCACGGCAATGAGGTCGCGTTTACGAAATGGCTGGCCGCGAAGGGCGGGCGAGCGGACGTCGAGGCACTGCTCCCATTCACGCGCTGGGTGACGCCGGCGAACGTGCCGAAACGGTTCACGACGCAGATGTACCTGTATTTCCTGCCGACAGTGGCGGACACGCCGCTTGGACAGCAGGGTGATGCAGAGGCGGAGGTCACGATCCCAGATCCGACGACTGACGGCGGCAAGGAACATACCACAGCACGCTTCCTGCCGGCCGCGACGTGGTGTCGTCTTGCGCAGGAGGGCCGCATCATCCTGTTCCCGCCGCAGTTCTTCCTGCTGCACCAGGTCGCGCAGTTCCTGGATGGGCTGCCAAGTCCGACGGCGTATGCGGCGGTGTCGCGGGACGCGGTGTCGCGAGAACAGATGGAGGACCGACGGAGGCGGTTAGTTGAGTTCGTGAAGAGCGGCAGCCCGCCGTGGACGGAGATGTGTATCAGTCCGACGGTGCAGCCGCCTCGCGGGGGCAAGCGGAGGGCGGATGGGCGGAGTATCTTGGGACTGCACCGGCCGGGGCCGGAGTTGGAGGGCTCGAGCAGGAGGGGAGTGAAGGAACAGTGTGTGCTGGTGGAGTTTAAGAAGGAAGGTCCGCGGCAGTTGAGCGTAATTAGTAGAGAGGAGGCGATGGGAGATGGGGGGCCGAATCTATAGAGCATTTCATTGATCATGTGTATACAGTAGCTATGCGAATTGCATTGATATCGGGTCAATGCTGTCTCCAATGGGTGCTGTAAGCACAACACCATTAGTCGCTTTCTTAGTCGATTCAGGTGGTCGCCAGATCAACCGCCCTGCAGGATGATCTGGTGATGGCTCGGTCTGTCCTCGTACACCCGTCAGATTCTCCCTGTACGTCCCGCCAGGCACAGCATAGTCTTCCCAGAACAGTCCTCGTCGTTGCAGCTCGGGGATCAACAGCTCGATGACGTCTGTAAACGTCTGTGGCATCAACGCGTACGCGATGTTGAACCCATCGACGCCACCTTCGCGCACCCACCGCTCCATCTCGTCCGCCACCGTGGCCGCGGTCCCAACACATGTCGCCCCAAGACCTCCGACCATAACATGCTCAGCTAGCGTGCGCTTCGTCCACTTGCCGCCGTTGATGTCGGGCGCAGACTTCAGCAGTCCTTCGATATAGCTACGAATCGCGTTGCTCTCGACGTACCGCAGCTCCTCATCGTCAGCGTACGGCGCCATATCAACACCAGTCCAGCCACCAAAGAGAGCCAGCGCGCCTTCGTAGTCGCCGTACTGGATGTAGTCGTTGTACTTGGCATCGGCTTCTTCTTGCGTGCGGCCGAGGATGGGGCAGAACTTGGCTAGCACTTTGATAGAGTTGGGATCTCGTCCTTGTTTTGCGGCAGCTTGTCGGATCTCTGCTATGCTGCCGGCCACAGATATTGGTGCGTGGGCGGAAACGAAGATGCTCTCCGCATGGCGTGCGGCGAATGCTTTTCCAGCTCGACTTGTGCCTGCTTGCATAATGACGGGTGTGCGCTGAGGAGAAGGCTGGCAGATGTGCGGCCCAGGAACATTGAAGTACTTCCCCTGGTGGTTGATCTGCCGTACAAGCTTGGGATCCGTGTAGATTCCTGTTTGGCGGTCTACCTGGACGGCATCCGAGCGCCAGGACGAGTTCCACAGCTTGTAGACGACGTCCATGTACTCCTCACACATGGCGTAGCGTTCGTCGTGCTCAGCTTGGGCTTGACCGTTGGTCAAATTGCGAGCGGCCGAGTCAAGATAGCCCGTGACTACGTTCCACCCGACACTGGAGGATAACCATTAGCTATCCTGATCAGTGCTTGCCTAACAAAGCTGACATACCGGCCTCCCGTCAAGTGATCGGCTGTACTCAATCGTCTTGCAAGATGGTATGGCTGCTCGTAACTCGTCGACACGGTAACACCGAAGCCAATACTTTTGGTCGCAGCAGCCATAGCAGGGACCATTGAAAGCGGTTCGTTGACAGGCCATTGAGACCCAGACTTGATGGCAGGTTCCAGATTCTGTGGTCCGCCATAGACATCGTAACCACCTAGCACGTCCGCAATGAACACGCCATGGAACTTGCCCGCCTCAAGTTCTTGTGCCAGAGACGTCCAGTGTTCGATCTTGTTGAAATCGCTGGATCGGTCATCAGGGTGTCGCCAGAGACCAGGAGATTGGTGGCCGGAGCCTAGAAGTATTGATAGTTAGGGCTCTGCATACGAGCTCATCCGTAGCGGCGCAGCTTACAGCATTCCACAAAGGCATTAAGTATCAAATTTTTAGGAGGACTCTCATCATCTTGCAAAGCTCGATCGCTGCGGCCGACTGCCATGCTTTACTCGAAGCAAATAGGTCAGTTGCATTGTGTCTACGATTCGTGTAGTAAGGATGGAATGAGTGGAGGTTGGCTTTTGCTAGGAGAATGACGTGCTCGCCCAAGCTGAAGCATGATGCTGGTATGGCAGAATAGAATAATGTTCACAACAACAACATCGCAAGAGCAATTTTGCCGGAATGAAGCATAGCAGTGCAGGACGCTGCAAAATACACGACAAGACACGTGGGAGCAGAGTGGTATGTAATGATTAGCATCTCTGTAATAGACATGCCAGCAACGACATTAAGGTACATTCAGAAATCTCATTTTCACCAAATCATTGGGTATCTATTGAGAGGTGTGTGTCTAGCACTGCGTCAAACATTGCTTTACTCGACACCACAAGACGCTGTCATCCAAAGGCCATTGGACAGGCACTTGTGATGCCCAAAGAATGGAGGACTATGCTCAGGTGAGCGGCGACTCTTCCGTCCCTACCAAAATTACCTATGTTCAGGACGTAACATCGATCCCCAGTCCAGTTTTGGAATGCATCGTGATCGAGGTAGCGGAACCGAAAGATGAGGCCGTTGACGGAGATGCTACCTTGTGCCAAGCGTACCGTACAATGACAGAGTTTCGAAAGACCGCCCCGCCAGTTTCGCGTGGGAGTTATTTCCAATCTGCGGAGACTGGAGCTTGCTTCATTTGCTGCAGTAGTGTCTGTAGGGTCTCGGCGAGATGCTGGCTAGATAGCGAGGCGCCGCGAAGACATACTCGGTCAAACGCGGTGCCTATCGCGCACAAGTGTATACGCCCAGGCCGGCAAAGAGACGTTGCACAGTCCACAAGAAATCATGCGGTGATCTCCGACAGGCATCTCGACTGTTGGAGATGACATGCTGCCGCGGGGAAATGTGCACTGGCATATCGGATCAGCTCATGTTGAAGATTGCTGATCGAAGTGATCGGAGTGATCGAATTGATCTCGACTGATAGATCTACAGGTTGATGATAGAGATGATGTGGTTCCAGGCGGAGAGGTGGTGTGAGGTGCCAAGGATCGCCTCTCCAATTTCGGTGTGGTAAAGGCTGGACTGAAGCCGGCGCTTGTTATTGGTTGGCAGCTTATCTCTTCCACACACTTCAGGTCGTCCTCCCGCGCTTCGTGGCCTTTGCCCTATAGCCGGATCCGGGTTGTATGTATCGCTGCACGATCTGTGTTCCCTGGCGTGTGCTGCATAGCATCAGTGACTGTGGTACATGCTCCCGGCTACCTTCACCCGCAATCGCCAGCGCGTCAGACTGCAGATGCCGATATGCGAGGGTTATCAGTCCATCAGACCGCGCTGGCTGCGTATCAGAGTTAGCGAGAGCGCAGCGGTCGCGGCTCGAATCGCCACGCTGACAGACGGTACACAGATAGGTAGCCGTGCAGGATGACGGCCCGCCTCATGGATACACGCGACCTTCGCTGGTGGCGTGCATTGATGGGCTGTTCTGGTCGGGACGGCCTGCGTTCTGGAAGGTGTGCTAAGCTTCCCTGGGCCAGGTCGCCGATGTCTCGTTATCAGCGGCCCTGCAGCAGTAATTCGAATGCTCGGCGATGTGCGCCGGCCTCTATGAATCGCGATTTCTTACATATACTGGGTCGCGTCGCAGGATCCGGAATTTCTGCTTCCAATGCTGTAGCTTTGTAGCAAACAATTCAGGATTAAACTTGTTTCGTCAAGCCTGACCTGCCAAAACTGCAACCCTATACCCATTGCATCAAGCTACCTCCCCCGCCGACAACATGAGCTACGCTCAGTACGATGTCGAGAAGCACTCGGCTGTCGCAGACGATGGTCTAGAAAAGAGTCATGGCGTCTACCACGAGGCTGATGGCGCCGTGCCAGGCGAGACATTCACATTGGGTGATTCGTATTACGCAAAAGCGCAGCGCCTTGCAGCCAAGTTCCACGTCGAGCTGCGTGGTATTGAAAGAGTGCCGGAAGATGAGCGAACAGACAACGGCTTCAGAGCATACCTGAACGTCGCAACAATGGTGTGTTTTAGACACGAGATCCTCCGTTGCACTCCAGACTAACTCTCGACCAGTGGCTGTCTGCCAACATGGTGGTCTCATCTTTCGCGCTTGCTCTCCTTGCTCAGACTGTGTTCTATCTGGGCACTGCAGATGCGATGCTTGTCGTTCTCTTCTTCAACCTCATCGGTATCACGCCGGTCTGCTACTTCTCGACCTTCGGTCCCAAGTTCGGCTTGCGCCAAATGGTTCTTTCGCGCTTCTGGTTTGGCTGGTGGGGCGTGAAGCTCAGTGAGTTGGTTCAATCGCATTTCTGGTTTGACTTCAACTAACCTTCTTCAGTCGCCATCTTCAACGTGCTCGCTTGCGTTGGCTGGTCTTCAGTGAACTCAATTGTCGGTGCACAACTCCTCAACGCCGTCAACCCCTCCGTTCCAGGCTATGCTGGTATCTTGATCATCGCATTCTGCACTATGTTCGTCACGCTCTTTGGCTACAAGATCGTACACGCCTACGAGTTCTGGTCCTGGATTCCAGCCACCATCATCTTTTTCATCATCCTCGGGGTCTACGCTCACAGCGACGACTTCCACGCCATCCACTGGGGCGTTGGTGTTTCTGAGATGGGCAGCGTCCTCTCCTTCGGCTCCGTAATTTATGGTTTTGCGACGGGCTGGACCTCTTATGCTGCGGACTACACCGTTTACCAGCCAGCCAACGCCAACCGCAAGCTCGTCTTTTTCTGGACATGGCTGGGCTTGATCGTCCCATTGCTTTTCACCCAGTTCCTCGGCATTGCTATTGCCAGTGCGATCGATTTCGACGACCCCACAAACCGTTACACAATTGGCTACAACGACTCAAAGACTGGAGGTTTGCTGGCGGCGGTGCTCGTATACCACCTCGGTACTTTCGGCCAGTTCTGCCTGGTCATCCTCGCCCTCACCATCATTGCCAACAACTGCCCCAACATCTACTCCGTTGCCCTCACTGTTCAAGTGCTTGCTCGCTGGACCCAGCGTGTGCCGCGCTTCATCTGGACCTTGATTGCGACCGCTGTATACATCGCCATTGCTATCCCCGGTTACAGCCACTTCGAACAGGCGCTGGAGAACTTCATGGACTTCATCGGCTACTGGCTCGCCATCTACGAGGGCATTGCGCTCACCGACCACTTCGTCTTCCGACGTGGCATTGACGGTTACAATCCCGAGGACTATGACAAGCCCGAGAAGCTTCCCCCAGGCATTGCTGCTGTTGCGGCTTTCTGCTGCGGTGTCGTCGGAATGGTCACGGGTATGAGCCAAGTCTGGTTTGTTGGCCCCATCGCAGAGCATGCTGGTGCATATCCTTTCGGAGGTGACGTTGGTCCCGAGCTGAGCTTCTTGTTCGGTGCCGTTGGATATCTGATCATGCGCCCGATCGAGAAGAAGTTCTTCAAGCGATAAGAAGTCCTTCCGCTGTGGCTTTCGCGATACCAGCAGATCATGAAATCTTTCTTGCTTTTAAGCTTTTGTTTATAGATACCTCTTCACGATGAAAAGACCTCATTCTTGCAAACTTGCTTTCCAACTTGCTCTCCTTCTCAATTTCTCTCCCGTGCTGTGCGAAACGTGAATCGTAACCAGCACTGAATTCTCTCTAAATATCTGCAGAATGGATATTGCGTGACCAGCCATGGAGCAAATGCCATTAGTCGTGTCATGTTCACCTCATGCTGTGCCCACGACTTTTGCTTGTCTTTGTACATGGACCATAGGAAGAAGCACCTTCTGTGCTGACAGTCCTGACCTGTATCTTCCTTAGTTATCCTGCACTGCTATATGGCCTCTCTTCCATTACCTCCCAGCGCGCACCCATGGCGGGATTTTGCCTTGAGTAGCCGCATGTGGCGGATGAGCAACGTCGATCAGTAGATTGGTGAAGTTCACCCTCCGAATTGGCCGAACACGGCACACTGGCTTCAGGTATGTTACTTTCCGCACTGTCTGGCCGCTTCGTTTGCGAGTGGCGTCCTCGTGGTGCTGCTCTCGCGACTGGCAGTCAGAGAACAGTCTTTGATGTTACAAGAGGTCGCTTAAGCGTGTTCATGGAGATTTTGACGATCTGAGAACACCATGATCGTATTATATCACATTACGTGCGAGCAAACACGGCCGATGGTTTACTGGGTTGGCGTAATCCCATTGGGGTGCTCGACGGCTCGTGTTGCAGACTCCGCCATGTCTTTCATTCTATTTGAAGACTTTCAAGGAACTACCCAGCTGAACACACTTCAAGATGTCATGCGAGATCCAATGATGGACAGGAGCCGTACTCACTTGATACATATGTGTGTGTCTATTGCTAACATGCAGTTTCTGGGGTTGCCGTTTCAACGCGGTTAAGACGTCTGCGTACCACTGTCAAAAATTGACTTCATCGACTACAGAAGGCTCAACAACCAACGCTCGGCTTGATCGGCATACCAGGCAAAGCGAGTCGTGCCACCTGGTAGATTGATGACGAGGAGAAGCGACCATTTGACGTAGGGTGATCTCTGCCGGTGCGAGGTTTGCACCGCTGGCTATCACGGACGTAAATATCGGAAAACCTTGTCGGCTCAGGACCAAACATCGGTGAGACAGGTAGCTCGGGCTACAGAAGAGATGTAGCTTGATATTGATGAGAACACCTTGGTACGTGAGTCTGGTAGAAGAGGTGAGGCAATAGTTGCAAGCGCGGCTTAGAGACCCCGTGTATCGCCATCGACGATTGACGGAATGCACTGGTATGTAGTGGTGCCGCCATGTGTTGACCCAGAAGCATATCCCTCTTCTACGAATCTCGTTCGCTGTTCTAGCTCTTTCGTCGACCACTCCAGTCCTTTACTCTCTATGACGGTCGTATGGGATCGTGGCTCAAGCGATCGTACGTTCGCTGGATGGTGAGAGCTCGCGCTGTATGTGCCGACACATCAGTATGTATTCTCGTGTTCACGCCGTGTATGCTCAGGAGTTGGTCTTTGCTCAGAGGAGGGCAATTATTTGTGTCATCATAGTACATTTGTATCATCTTTTGTCTTCATGAATGGTTCATCATTGCATAGTAACTCGGTCAAAGCCAACGGGACGGTGGACGTACTATTGAAACCGCTATCTTGGCGTTTGGGTCGAAGGCAAAAATTGTTGGCCGCGAAAAGATTGGGAGCTGGGAAAAATATCGCAGTGTTAGCAGTGATTCCGTGCAAGCTTTGAAGGCTGGAAAGCAAACCTGGAAAGGCGCGGACGGAAAAGCTTCCAGGCCCTTGACTTTTGGTCGTCATGGGGTTTGACTTAGAGGTATACAAAACAGTCATCAAGCCTAGCGATAGAGAGAAAAGAGGTATTGGAACTTACCATTGTATCATCGATAGCAAAGTCATGCTTCGAGCGAAAGCGTATTGGAGGCGAGAGTGTGGAGCTTGAAGAACAACTTCACATTAGCACTGCTTCTATCCGAGTGACAAGCTTGCAAAGTAACCTTTGAGAGGCTCAGACAGAATAAAATCTGATTTTGGTCATCATGGAATTGACTCAAACCGACGAACAAAGTCATCATCGCCAGTGGCAGAAGTAAAGGAGGCAAAAGAACGTACCATGCTAACTTCGTGAAATCTGGTCATCGTATAGCAGAAGCGCAATGGACTGAGTGGACCATGATCTGGAGAGTACTCACAAGTCAGCCACGTATCTTTTCCTGAGAAAAATCGAAGTAGAAGGGCAATTGGTTTGTTTGTCGTCAGAGCAAACAAAGAGTTGAAAGTTTTGATCCTCATGGTATACAAAGTAGCTCAGAAGATTAGCATCTGTCATCACGACGGACGGACAAGTCCAAAAAGAAATGAGTCAACTCACTAAAGTAGATTTGGAGCATACCCTGGGACATTGTACAGGTGTTTCGAGCCGCGAAGCTGAGTATGGAGTGCCACTGGTAAACTTTGGTTAGAAATGATTTACCATGATTGTGCAGATACTTCAGTCAGGGATCGGAAAAGGTCAGAGAGCTAATAACTTCGTTGTCATAGCCTATAGGCTCGGAAGATCACGATGTGTTTGTCGTCACAGGTTCGCAGAGGAAACAAGGAGCCAGTAAACATACCTCTCTGTTAGCGCGGATGGAAAGCCTGCGTCAGTCTCTAGGCATTGTGTTCGATCGGGACCTTGTCTGTCAAGGATGTTTCGTTGTGCTCTGTGGCGCTGCATCAAATCCAAAGTACTTGGGTAGCACCAAACGTAGCTTCGACGAGCTAAACTGTCACCTGCAACACGTCTGAGCAAAGACTTTAGGTAATGTTCGGGGACGAGATTGACAATTGGGCTGTCCAACCTTGTGTCTATCATGTCCGGCTGGACTAAACTGATGCCTGATGTCAGCAGCAGAACTGGAAATGGATGAAGCGCAATGGGACGAATAGGGCATGATCAGAGGAAAGAAGAGTGTCGAAACATCAATGCATAGCGTTGCTCAATTCGAAAGATGCAATATCTCATCATGTTGTACTGGTCTCAGCTGCAAGGTGAAGACTTACATTGATGTTGAGCCGGCGTTCTGAGTAGCAGAAGGTGTGATGACAGTGTTCATGGCTGGACGAGATGCTGCAGCAGGTATTTGCAAAACCCTTGAGCTGTTTGAGGTACCGACAATACCGATTGCTTCATAGGTTTCTCTGATTCTTGCTCTCATTAGCCGTCCTGTCAAATTGTTGAAGAGTTGACAAAAGACAAGAGTATCCGGTGACTTCAGACTGTTCTCTTATACGCTCATAAGCAACCATAAAATGGTTGCCTCACAAGAGCTCTTTGTGATGTTCATCATCAATTGAATTGCATGGTGAGAGGACTGCTTACTTGATCATTCGGTGAGAACGCCGTTTGTACAGCGGTGCGAAAGATAGATGCGGCGAAGATTACTGATCCGACGCTGTATATTTTTCACTGGGTTTCTGGGAAAGATCAGAACGGATCTGGCAACTCAGCTGTCAGCCCAGCTTTCTATTGTCTTGTCATATAGCGATCTTAAAGCCAGCTACATGGCGGCTGTGGGAGCTTGCTGTGAGCTATATGACCTTCGGCATCAGTAACTTGATTGTGGGAGCGTACAAGGATCCTACTTACCTTGTCTTCTTCTGGATGGTCCATCCCGATCGGTAGGAGGGGTCGTCGTCCACGACTGCGTGGCAAGGCTTGATGGACTAGGACCCGCTCTAGGTACTGAATAGTCAAGAGACTAATACGGTAGGCATATGAAGCTGTAGCAAGGCTTCGTGTTAGCCGGAAGCAATGAATGTATACGGCAGGTCACCAGGGTGAGAGGGTGATGGAACGTTGACCCACTGGTTGGGACTCACAAGCCAATGAAGTTGCCCTTCAAACGTCTGCAACCGAGAGCATGTTGAACATGGCGCAGCCGTGGTTATACCTCGATAAAACGTAAGAGGTCGTCCATATGGAGGGGAAATGGCATATTGGAGCGTAAATCTGCTCGGATCAGTGAGGATGTATCTAGAGGTTCTTCGATAATTCACAGACGCGTCGTGACAGTGGCCAATCTTGATGATATCGATGTTGTGGATGGTGAAACAGACACAAGTCGATTTGAGCTTCTCTGCACGATCGTGGTTGATGGCTATCATGAACTGTAATGAGGAATGATATCGTAAAGAAAGGTTGTGGAAGGAGAGCTGTGGTGACTGTGATTGTTTGTCGAGCTTGGTGAAGAGACTAGAGCCAGCGCCAAGCAAACAAATGCAGTTGGCACCTGATTCTGACGCGACTAAGCTCTTTGAATGAGTAGAATGCTTCAGGAGATCATGCGCAGAACCTCGTGAAATACTATCAACCAACACAGCATACTTCAGCACACGAAGCGCAGCACAAATCATGCTGGCCTCCAGTATGTAAGTTTTCGGTCTTATTTAAGCTCTAGCAGAGTCATCAGACTGATCTTGGTACATAGCTACAGACAATAGCATCGGCAACGCAGCAAATCGATCGAAGATCCTCAATGGACTGCCCTAGCCGTACAAATATGTCGAGCAGAGAGCTACACCATATTGAAGAATATTTGACTTCTACAGAAACGCAATCAAGGCCGGAGGTAGCAATGATTCGAATATGGCATTCCAACTTCACATAGTAGAATGGTTGCAGGTAGGAGATGATTCAATACTCGTCTACATTGCTAGAGCACAGTGCAAGCTCAATAGACCCGTGAGAGCGCGAGCACACTCTTCGCATCCATATTCAGGACACAGAACCACTGGTTCAGGGCTTCCTGAGCTCTTTGGAGGAAAGCGGAAGCTTACTATTCAAGACCTATGGTGCGTGGATGTCTTCAAGCATAGCTACAATCTATGATTGAGAACGTCTAGGGAAGCTGAAGGTCAAGTGACGCTTCTATAGCCTAGGATAGACATCGAATCGCTGTAACTCCAATGTTGCGTCACACTGGAATCAGGCTTGTCGTTCCATTTCGTGCCAAAACATCCCTGCTGTGAGTCATGACGCGCTGTGGTAGGGTAGACTGTTGATGCATCAGCCTGAGTAGATCTGGTACACACTGGTCATTTCTGCAGCATATCAGCTTGCAGTGTGCCTTTACAGAAATTGCGCGACTCGATGGCATCGCTCGATTTCTGCGATTGTCACCACGACGGATGGCTCATCGTTTGTGCATCAATGCCGAGGTAAGCGACTCTCGTGTCTCTTTCTCACCAATGTCAGCAGAACCTCGCCAGACCCATTAGCGAACCGAGGGGAATGTTCTCGCGATTGGTAACAATACTCTGTTGATGAAGCTGTAAGACGTTGCAATGATGTACCGCTCTCGTGCTCTGGAGCTGTGTGTCGTCTCCAGGGTGAAGTCGCAGAATTCTGGAAGCTTGCCGTAACAAGCTTGGTATCCCCAGTTCCGTGCCGCGGAATCTGAGTCAAATTCCACTTCACTCTTGCGAACATCAACACGATGACAAAGAAGAATGCTGCAAACATGAAGGAATATGGCGAAAGAAGTATTAGAAAGCAGAGTAAAGATGAACCAGGTCGTGGTACAACTAATTGAGGTATATATTCTTGTGGTTCTGTTGCGGAAGAAAATGACATGCCAACCAGTCTAGCCTTGAATCACGACTTGCCCTTTCGAAGAGCTCTGATAAGCGACTGTGCGGATGACGTTTCTAATGTTGGGTGTCTCAAAAGTACTGTAGCTTTGATCTCTGATCTGGGCGCCATTGCTGTCGTATGGTGCGCGTTGTGTCTTTTTCCTTCTATGCACGCAAACAGCTTCACACCATCAACTTGCTGCTCGAGGGAGTGTGATGGCAGAGGAACAGCAGGTGTTTCGCGGTGTCTTGTCCAGGATGCGAGCGTCATGGCAGGCTGTTTCCTGTGGGTTGGTCAGTGAGAAGCTGTGAAAGCAGCAATACCACACTCACCTGTCATCAACATATGCAGAGAGCTCGCTCACATGAGGTTGCAGCATTGCTCTTGATCATCGGCCCTTTCGCGACGCCTGCGATCGTTGTGGCGACTGCGGCTTCTGCGAGTCCCGTGTTGATGGCGACGGCGACGACGATGGCCTCGTTCTTGCTCCATCGCCTCGACTTGCAGCTCTTCTGCAGTTTTATCACGGAAGAGATGGTTGACTACTATCAGTAGTGCTGTGATCCATATCTCCTGCATGATGGCTATTGTTGTACGCGTGATGATGGTTGTGAGGTATAACAAGCGTACTGTTGGTGTTCTTGATAAACACCACGCGCATTGCGCCCAAGAGCACTGACTAATCGTCGAAATCGCCAAAGCCGCACTCGAACTGCAGCCCCTCGCGTGTGCTTAAGACGACGACCATACACACAAGCACAGCATTACACAACTTGATCAGAACAAGTTGCATTACAATCAGTAAAAAGTAGTACTAAGGGGCAGCGAAACAAAAAAGCAACCTATGGCGCTCGCAGCCACGCTTTGCCGCTATCGGTCCGGTTCCTGTAGCAGAACCAGAAGTTAGTACAGTTCTTAAAGTGGGTTGCACGTACCTGGGCGGCAACCAGTACGCCAAACCGCCGGCCGCCGGGTAACCACCTATGGCGGAGCGTGGTTTCCGGCGGCGAAGGCGGACATTTTTCAATCATTATATACCATTCTAGTAACTTCCAACGATGATCCGGAATCCGCGTACTTGTGATCAAGATTCTACAGCACGAACACCTACAAAAGCACCTAACGGTATTGCAATGTTAGTGCAGCTTTCTATATCGGTATGCTGAACTATTGCTTCGATCCAGTTCGCATTCACCAAAGTTATGGTTACGGTACATGCTTCCGTACGCTCTGCATGGGCTACATTGTGTCGCTCGTATGCCATGTGCAGTGATCAACGAGTCCATGAGCAGCCCCAACCACCAGTATCTACAGCCTAGATGCACTTCCAACATGGTCATGGCAAAGCTTGTATGATCAGATAGATGTACTTTGAGCAAGTGTCGAATATCTAGCATGCGAAAGTGCGGCACGAACGTGTCCGACATCGTGCTTGAGCATTTGATCAGCTTATGACAGCGCAGAGCATTTGTTGATCGTTCGTATCACACGATTACATTGATTTTAACTACCCTTACAGTCCATTATGAATATGAAAGCCCAAGTAAAGCTGCCGGGGTATGACCGTTCGAGTGTCAACAACGGTCTCTTACGTTTTCCTCGACTGCTGAGATTGCTGTTTACCATACTTTGCTGAGCTACCATCTGGAGACCAGGTATCGCGAGGTGCGTGACTTCCCACTGTACGAACTATCCATCATGCACTGTATGTTCTCCTCCTGAGAAAGACAGACAGGTATCGTGTCTGTAAGAGGACTCGTTGTACCGCTGATTTCGAGCAGCTTAGGCCATGAAGACCTTCTTCTTGTATCTTGAGACTCGTCGGTCTTGAAGTACCGGCAGCATAACACTTGATGCTGTACATTGGACTCGTGGCTCGTTGGACTTGTGGCAGAGAATCAGGCTGTGTTCGCCTAGGGCTTGGAAGATTAGGTCGAAACTTCGTACAGTATTGTCACCACTCATTAGAGTCCTCAAACGAAAGACGCGTCAGTCAGATCGCTTCTTTGTATATCTTCCGATGCCATCTCCAACGCTGAACGAGGATTGACGTACAAGATTGAGTTCTCCAGCAAGTTGGTGTTGCGTGTCCGAACGAGTTTTACTTGTGGTCACGGCAAAGAGGACATAAGAAAGCTGTTCTTTTCATACACTCCTTCGAGGAGCACCCTATTCTGCCGGGCATTGCTCGTAACAAAAATTGCTGCCGAGCAGACCAGGATACTAGGGACGAAGTACCATTGACGGATTTTAGGTCTGTCCCCGGGGAATCACGACATAAGTTTGCTACGCACGCAATTACGATGGTATTTCTACGCAGATGAACGATCTATACCTGCAAATAGCTCGCTGTTCTATAGATATCCACCATGAGTGCGCCGACCAGCAGGAGTCTCTACCCCTTTGGTTCTACATGTCACACGTGCCGATGATGACAATGTATCACTAAGCAAGCCGCAGGCAGCAACGACATTGGCTCCAAATTTGGCATAGTCTGGTGAGAAGTCGTTCTCCGTGTTCGATGAGCTTCGACGGAGCGCGTGCCTGTGTTGATTGTGCTCCGCACGGGCCAACGATAGAAATATATATACGTCTTGGTCCTTCCTCACTCTTTCCCTTTTCCTTCTCCTTCTCCATGCTTAGATGCAAGGGCTGCCTGAGTAGCCGTAGACATTCTTCTGCGTCTCGTGTCGTGGCCTCCAGGCTCCCCTTCTCTCATATTTTTGAAACTCGCCAGGAGGCCGCTGAGCTTGCTCATGTCTCATGGCACTGTGTCGCTAGTATCGCACTACCTCTAGCTGACGCGAACTTACTTTTCATCAAACACTTGCTACTTGCAAGTTCTTGGAGAAGAGCTTTCGCTTTGTTGTCCTTACTGATGGTCTCGTTTCACGCGTTGTACGTTGAGTTGCAGTGATATCTTGCTTCATGTCTGTACAAACACGTCTCGGAGAGCAACGGTGTGCCTGCTGATTGAATTCATGTACCCACTGGCAAACGTGATAATCCACAAGAGCAGCGCAGGGGAGTATACTCAGTCTTCTGTGGATAGAGCACTAATTTTTGATGTGCTGGACACCATTTCTTGAAAGCAGGGCTGTCGCACAGGCACCCACGGCAAGCTACACTAGATCTGTCAACATAGGGGAGCTGCATGAATGAGTGCTCCCAAGCAAGCCAGGTCGAGCAACTGTGCCTCGATCTGCTCGTCAGTATATTCGCACAGGGTTTACCAAGGAGAGAGTGCAGAGTCTAGCTACACCTACAAAGAGACTCAGTGGCGAGCAAACATTACTATTACTGGTATGTCTTTAGCAAACAATTTGAGGCAATCTTTTGATCTCTGAGAAAGTCTAGATCGACTGTCCTACCCCGAACTCTTCCTTCCCATGCAAAGAACGAGAAACGAAGTACGAGAAAGAGACGTCAGACATAAAGGGATGGCAGAAACTGAGAGAAGGGGCTCATCTGGGCATGCAAATTGTCAAATCGAGGTATAACTTCACGAGTCAGGGATATTATACTGGAGCAAAGACGGTACTGCAAGGCATTCATAGGCCCGGTAGTATTTAAAGATGGGGTGGCGGTTGGCGCAGCCAGCTGAGATATTAGTACCTCCTGCTAAAATCGCAAGATCGAGGTGAATAAAGCAACAGGTTCATGATGAGAAGCTTTCCATGCGTACGCAGAGGCTACCACTGGATCAGGATCTAGCCAGCCAGAGCTCGACATGCCGGTCTGACGGGATCAAGAGCTATCGCGACCAAGTTCCGAGCAAGATCAACCGTCCCAACATCCAAGCGCAGCCCACGAAAAGAAATGTTGGAGGAATGCAAAAATCGCCGCTCTGTTTAGAAGAGATAGGATGCATACCCTGGTCATGATATATGAGGTACTGGTGGATCAATGCTACAGCGGCAGGGAAGTGACTGTTCTTGCTCGCCAGAGACGCGTCGAACTTCCATGCAGGTGCTGCGATCGGTGAATACTGGTCCATCAAAACTTTGGAGAAAGCGGAAACCCGTTCAAGAAGACAGTCTACACTATGGGAATGATTTAACGCTGGGCGTGAGAATTCACCGTAGATATCTGGGCAGTAATCTCACGCGTTGGTCAGCGTCAGCAGTTTGTGAGAGCAGATAGAACGTTGGCACTGATCTGTCAAGTTAATGAAGGTGTACCATTCGTATATACATCACACCCTCGAGCTTCGACCATAGTCACCGGATGGTCCACAGGCACAATTGACGTGCTCCATCATGGCCTGATATATACAGATGTGACTGTCAAGGCTGTTTCACCACCTATGGGACCATCATAGTACATGTTCATGCCCTCATTCAAAGATGTCCCGTATCTCTTCGCGGTTATGCAGCCCTATGATATAATGGAGACAATGCTTGGTCTTCACAGTGAGCTTGAAAAGTCGTGGTGATTGGGGTGTAAGCCGACCGCATTCTTTCATTCGACTATCTGTGCTCTCCATGACAGGTCTTGCAAGCAATTGTGGGATGTGATACGGTAAAGGGGCTACATAACATTGAGTCGCCCAGTCAGGCTTTCACTGCGGCGTCTGATCACGTTTGCTCGTCAGCTGACTTGTTGACCGAAGATCGACGAAAAGGGGCTAATCTCGCTTGAACGTACTGTTCTTGATATTCCATTGCTAATAATGTGGGATAGGGGGACAGTCAAGGTGTGGTACTCAGTAGCCTTCCTCCTTGATGCTCGTCACCCAGTGCGTGAGCCACAAAGACGAGGCTCGACAGGAAGATCGTATCTACAATAAACGACATACAGGATGGCTCGACGTGATGGAACCAGTGGTATATCCTGGCTCCCGTCGTTGACCCAACTATTCAAGCACGTGCCAACTAAGTCAGTTGAACGTTTATAAGCAGTGTGAACTTGACAATCTCACCTCCGACCCGACACCCAACACATGTTTGCCATCGCTGGCATGAGCGGCTTGCTGGCGGGAGCAGAGCAGCGTGCGGCTTCGGGTACGCCTATCGCCGGCCCGTGTGCACAGACAGCAAGCGGTGTATATATTCTCGTCCTTCTTCCCTCCACTTCCTCTTCCTCTTCCCTTCTTTTCCCTCATGCCAGCCGTTGCCATTGCCATTGCCAAGCCACTGCCGCCGCGCCTGGGGAGGGGAAGACGTGCCTGCCGTGCTGCCTGGACTCTGGCTCTGGACCTGGACTGGCTTGACCTGACCACTTATTGTATTGCACTGACTCAGTGAGTCTGTCAGGTCGCTCTCTGCATTTGCACTACCGCAGATCGAGCTCTTTTTTTCATCATGCACCTAGCTCTCAGCTTGGTCTTGGAGAAGAAGAACATCTTTGTAGTAGTGGTAAGTTTCTATCAGTTCCTGTTTCTGTGGTCTCTTCACCCAAGTCGTGTCTTATACGTGGTTGTTCAGCGTATGTGTCCCTTATGAGTATCATATCGTGAGACTTCGAGACGAAGGCATCTTGTGGAGCTATAATCTCCCTGACTTGGAGGCAGTCGTACGATCTACAGCTTTACTGACGATTGCGGCCGCTCCAAAGAACAGGATGATGTTAGGCGCGTTACGGAAATTGACTATGTAGACCGGAGTTCCTTGTTGACATATTTCTGCGACATGGCTGGCGACTCGCATCGGAAGAGTCTCACTGACTGTCGCGTCCTGGTCGTGAGCTATGTAGCCCCTAAATTGCTCCATTCACTGTCGCGACTTGAGCAGAGTAGGCTGGACAACACCTTGTCTATAGAGCCGACGGTAAGCTGGGAGTGATCCTCTCAAGCAATGCCTGAACCACGGTCCTCCACAGTCAACTGAGCCCGGCAGGCTGACAGCAGACGAAGACAAGGATACAATTGCATGCCTGTAGCCTCTAGCAGATCTTGTGAATGCAATAAGTCAAGGCTTGTACCTATCCCATGGCCCTGACGAAGCTCTCGTGGCAGGAGTTACGCCAACGTTCAGGCATAGAGAAAGACCGGCCTTACACGTTCGCACGCGGTATGACAGCTAGGAAAACGACAACACCTCTATACGAGTGGCTATCCAGTCGAAGATACCCTCATTTCACAGAGTGGTGGTCAAGACTGCCCTTCCAAGTTCAGCAGACGAGAGGCCTCAGTAAACGATAGAAAGAAGGTTCGTTGTGACCAGAGACCAGCTCTCTAACCGTGGAGGCTGGGGGTGTTCTCCCATTGCTGCCGGTGACACCATGTTTCTCGAGCAAGCCATAAGTTTGACAGGGTGGTGACAGACTCTTGAGCTGATATAGAACCATCTAGACGCATACACTCTTCAAAGGCATACCTCGATCACAAGGCGTGTCACCTTGACTTGGACGAACCTCCTCGTACCCATATCAGCCTGCTGGTTGAGGCCAACTACGTCTAGCAAACACCTTCCCTAGCCCAGCAAGCTTCGACCGTAAGGCGAGACCCCGATGTATCAAGCAAACGCGAAGGACGTTCGCCACACCTCGATCCTTCCCCTTACAGCAGAAAGCAACACATGCGTACGATTAAGCAAACGCTGCTGATACCAGAAAGAGGCAACGTACATATACTGGACAATCGTCATACTGCCAACGAAGCTCAAAGAAAGGGATCGATTGGTGCCCCTTATCACGATACAAGTCTCTGAACGTGCTGTAAAGAAGAGCCGGAGGGTTTAGTGATTGCACATAGAAGGTTTGTCGGACTTCACAATACGAAGGAATAGACCTGTAGAGACACAGACTCCAGCTTAGCTTCCAGTTCGACCGATGCTTTCAATTAATGAATGGCCTTACTGAGACAAGTTGCGCCTCAAGCAGTGGTAACCAGTGAGCGACGATGAGTGGGTTTTCGAGTCTGTCATTACAGGACTGCGGGCAGTGCATTTCTCCCGCTCTGATCTACCAAACAGAGAGTTTGGAGGATATCACATCCCATATATCTCTCGAATTGACGCATCCTCCATACAAGCTGCAGGTTGTTGCGGTGTGATGATGTAGCTCGAAACCATCAAGGCATCCCTCAACATAAAAGTATGAGATACATACTCTACACCTGTAATTTCGAGTCCAACTCCGGGATGAAAGAGCTTGCTGCGCGTGATATGTTCGTATGGACCTCGTTCGCCAATCTAAATGCTGTCGTACAAAGTGAACAAGAAAATGTGATCAATTAATCGGTCCATACGGCCCCTGCTCCAAGGGACAGTGTCATAGTACACGACTTAGCATTTCAATGCATTCTCCTATGGGCACGAGGGTTGGTAGCTCAGCAGTGTGCAGCGGCCTGTATGGCATCAGTCTCGAAACCCTAATACATCGAATTACAGAGATGAAGGATGGGAATGAATGTGGAAGTGTCTGCTGGGGTCGATTGCTCGCTCTATCTGCATGTCGAGCCATTATTACGAGCCCGCCAAACGTCAGAGTACGGTGGAGAACGCCACTGTTTCACAAATACGCTCCTCACACCCGTGTCTCAGCTTTCTCGGCGTGCTCAGCCTCATGTTTCTCCTTCTTTTCCTTGGTTTCGCGCCGCCATTTCGGGCCGTTTCTCATTATGTACCACAAGAGCGGAGAGAATACCACGTTCAGCAGGCCGAAGAAAGTCATCGTCCAGCCGATGCCGATTTTGTCAATAAGCGGGACAACTCCACTCGTTGCGCCGCCACCGAGCCAGCAACGCACGAGGTTGTTCGCGGAGGTCGCAACACCCGCTCGTCCAGGGTACAGGTCGACCAAGAGAACGGAAACGGTGTTGATAGATGCGCTGATGCAGAAGCCGATGACGAACAGGAAGATCAATGGCCCTGCTAAGTTGACTTCGTACTGGATCATCCATCCAAAGCCGATGATGCATGCGGATCCGAGGGCTAGAGTAGGAAGAGCGACCTCCAGACGAGCGCGCTCGATGGGAAAGTTGGTCAGATCCACCTTACGATTGGAATCCAACGGCAAGCCAAGTTTCTTAGCATGATACTTGTACCTGGAGTCGATGATCTGGCCGCGCACGAATGCGGCAATCAGACTTCCAAACCCCAAAGGGAGGTAGCATAGTGCAATCTGGATCTGATTGAAGCCATACACTCGCCCGAACTGCGATGGAATCAAGGTGGCTGTAGCATAATAGCCGGCACACACAATACCGATATAAGCCAGCGTATATCCGGCCTCCCTGGTGAAGACGATCTTGACAGTCTCGAGAGGGTTCGGAAATCGATATGTTCTCGCTTGCGCCATGGATGCTCTTTTATCATAATCGATGGGGTTACCGTCTGCAACGAGCCGCTTTTCCACCCGACGGTTGAGGAGCGATCGGTTCCAGTTCTCGGGCGGTATTGCACCATTATCGACAACATTGCGACAAGTTTCCGGCATAAACATAGCCACTGGAATTGCGATCACGGCCGTAGCGATAAGCAAGAACCAAAATACCGAGTGCCAGCCGAGATATTGTCCTAGCAGACCGCCAATGATCGGACCCAGCGCAGGACCTGCTTGTGGAGCCACGGACATGTACGATACATACACGCCGCGCTCTTGGGACGTGACGACATCTGAGACAACAGCTACTGCGAGTGCCACCGTTCCGCTTCCGCCGGCTGCCTGTAAGCAGCGCAAAACTACGAGCGCGGCATAATTGTTTTGCAAGGCCAAGCCAATGTTGGCCGCGGAGTAGATGACGAAGCAGATGAAGTAAGTGAGTCGGCGGCCAGACGAGTCGGAGAAACCCCCCACGAAAGCTGGTGCGATTCCCTGCATGATCTTATGGCAAAGTCAGCACGATGCGTAGATGATGGATATGAGCCGCGACTTACCAAGTATACTGTGATGGTCAGATTGACAAGCGTGGAGGAGACTTGGAGGTCTGCAGAGATGGCATCAAGCGAGGGGAAGTAGATTTGCCCGGAGATTGGTGAAAAGAACGAACACATCCCAGCGCAAAGGACGATAATCCGTTTTTCGTTGTGAGTGAAGACTGAGTAGGGCTTGTCGTCAACTTCGTGCTCCGGGCGGTCACTCGCGACATCTAAGTTCTGCTGGGATGATTCCTCATCCTGGATAGGACCTTGGACATCCTTTTTGGTCACAGATCCAGGCGTTGATGGTCTGGATTCGGCCGTGGGGTTGTGTTCGCCGGTGCGTTGTTCGGGGATGGTGCCGTCTGCGATGGGGGGTTTCTCTGCTGATGGCATTGTTTCTCAATGGATGTGTAGTTTGATTTGTGTCATCTGGCGAGAGAATCAGACATCTAGCCGAAGTTTCGGCCATGATTGTATGTTATAATATGGTCGTTAGGAAATTATCGTCACTGCTCTTTGGCGCCGGAGAATACAGAGTCTGAGTGTAAACACCGAGTGGCCAAAGCCGAAATCGCAGTCGTGATCGTCGCAAGATTTAGAGCCTGAGGCAGCAAGCTTCTCTCTAATCCAATTGCGCAGCAGCTCTGCTTACACAATTCTTGAAGTCTATTACATACACATTGGTCACCTTTAACGGTATGTAAATGATGTGAAGTACCTTACGCGTCCTCCATTCTCATCGCCCAATGCTCCGTGCAATGCCGCACCCGAACCACTCCCGTCAAAATTCGCGACACAGGTTTCCAGGAAACAACGCGCGTCAAGACGTGTCGCATCATGAGTCTCGGTTTCCAGCTGGTATCACAGCCTACACTGTTGCTTCTTCAAGCCAAACCAACAGACGCCCTCAACCGCCTGCCAAGTTCCGCTTGTGCTGCTCTTCTGGAATCGCTTGTCCTGCCAGCCGCATCTTTGTTCTCTGCAGCTCTCCGCAGAAGGTAGTTCAAACACTGATGCATACTGCCCCATGTCGTACATTTGAAGGTTCTTTCTCCCATCGCGCCAGTACTTGCCTCATGATTCTTTGCGGCGCCGAGCAGGCTTCCTGATACTTCATCTGCCATGCCTTGAAGCTGAGCGAAACATAGGTTCGTCAAAGGCTCACCACGCGCACTCTGTTCTCGGCGAAGCGCTTGAGCTTTTTCGACTGAGGCGGCGTTGTGCGTTGCAAGAACGACATTGATCTTAGGCCAGAGCTTGGAAGAGCTGATAGGCGTCAAGAGATTGTTATACTCGCGATGGATCAGTGCCGAAGCTAACTCGTCGTATGCAGAGTGAGTTGCTTCAATGGAAGGATAGATCAGATCGCGGACCTCGCTTCCAAGGTATGCTCCGCGAACTAGTTTGATCCCAAGCGCGAAGTCGTCTTGTCGCGCGATTTCGAGATGCTTACTTAGTTTTGCTGGCGTTTGCTTCAAATAAGCCTGATATGTGTTGTACACCACACTCTTTCCCTTCAGATTGTATATTCTTTGCTGACGCATCGTCCAGTTGAAGAAGCCTTCCAAGGTCCACGTCTCTTCAGCAGCCGGAAGTAGTGATATGTCTTTGCGAGCAGCAGCTTCGCAGATCGTGTTCATGGCTTCGTCCATCCGCTTTGTGGGTTTTGCGTTGTCCTTCATTAGATTCATGGCAGCCGCGCCCATTCCACTCCACTTGAGACCTACGAAGTCTCCTTCAGCTGCCGCTGCGACAGACTCCAGCATCCCTTGCCTCCAGATCTCGACATCTTTTACCTCATCTCCCTCAGCATCTTTTAGCACTTCCAGAGCGTACTCTAGAATTACACCGCTGTATCCCTGAGTTCGGAGATCGCTACACGTCTTTCTCACCTGAGCCGGAGTTTCGCCTGCACAGAACTGTAGGTAGAAGGTATGCCATAGGATGGCACGCACGAGAGGATTCCGGTCAATGCTAGTAAGGATACTCTTGCTCTCGAGCATACTTTGCAGCAGAGATGTGGAAGCTTGAAGAAGAGCTGGAGAGCTAGAAACTGAGGTGATGAGATAAGTCCTTAAGATCTGTGAGAGGGGAAGCGCAGCCAGGGGCGACGATGCAGGCTGTTGTACCGCATGCTGCAACACTGCTCCAGGAACGGGGACGGGGTATGTGAGGTTCTGCTCCTTGGGCTGTGAAGTATGTATCCGTCTAGTGTCTGGTCGAGTAACTTGGTGATATCTCCTGACAGGTTGTGTACGAGCTCCGCCTGGCAGCCAATGCGAGGTGCCACAAGGTAAGGCAGCCTCAACAACACGTCGCGCTGAAGATGTGGACTTCATCGTGGCCAAGGTGGTTGTCTATCGCTTCAATGGTAGAGACCCTGGTTCTGAGTTTCACGTCTGATAGCAGCGAAGATGCGAGAGCTGAGCGAAGACACAAAGGACGGAAGAGAGTACATATAGAGTACGCATACTTGACCATGGCTGGGATGCCGCTATATACCGTGTACGACGTTATCTCACCTGTTGTCATCATAATGTCACACGGCTATCCTCGCAGCGCGTTATCGCTGACTACCAGCAGAGGTGTTTTGTTGATATCTGGGTCAAGGACGACTGCACGGCTATCGTCGGCGCTGATCTCAGTCCACACTCGCTGATGTGGGGCAAGGTGGGGAGTGTAGAGCGACGCTGGGTAAGTTTGCCGCAAATGGAAAAGCTCAAATCAGAGTGGAGTGTGGCCGCTTCCGGCGGACGATGCCGACTACATCTCATCTGCCATCGAAACAACGCGCGTTGTTGATGGTGTATGGCTATAATGTATACGAGCTGCATGCATCTGAGGGGATCTGTAGCACTGCCGTATGGATGAATTGTTGTCGCAGTCTCGCAAACCCACGTAACTTGCGCGCGACGCTGCCACACGTCGCTCCTCAAGAAAAGCGTGGTTGATCCACTGGTACAAAGGTCGTCCATAGATCGCAACGATTTCTTACACTGCTTTTCGGCTTACAGCTGTAGTAGAGCATAGTCTATACGGTGACTATCGTACTGCGCTACCGATGGAAGTCGTTTCTGCGCTGATCAACAGTGTTCAGTGGAACCACTTTCGACCCGTTGTCTTATGCGACAATTATGCTATGGATCTTATCCTCTTCCTTTTCCTTCATAGGCTGGACCCTGTGAAGGTCTCGTGCCAGTGGAGTCACAGCCGCAACAGCATTGGGCGAATTGGAAGAGCGGAAGAAAGATATGATTTCTTCTTGTACTGTTCCACATTCACCAGCAATCAGCTTTCCACCTTTGCTATATGACCTTTCCAAGATGACTACTGCCAACAAGTTACCCCGAGACTTTGCTGTACTGCTTCATCCTCGGATAATGTTTGCTTTACCATGAGAAATGAGGTGGACACTCATCGTCTTGGACGCCGGCGTAGGTCGTAGTTGCCCTATATTTTCGTATTCTGTTGGCAAGCAAACGTTGGTTGGGTCCAGGGTACCCGCTGTCTGTTATTGCTTGAGGGGGATCATCCTGGAATCATAAGTAGTTGTTTCATGTATTAGTGGATACTCAGATACATGTCTGCTTCTCCTTAAGAAGCTTCATCGCAGCGCAAGCAGCCTTTCATCGTTGTGTGCCATGCAGTACCGAGACCGTGTATCATACACAAGTTAGCATAGGCCTTATGCTATGTAGAATGTCAAAGAGGCTCAGGAGTCTTCTTATCCATAGGTTAGACATTGGCAAAAGCTACAGTCGTACCCACAGGATCCTAGGCTTGTTGTCGCTGACGTGCGACGCGTGCAAGAGACGTGACTGATGCCTTAATGCCAAGCTGCAGCCTTATGGTTGGTAAGTGAAGCCCCACCGTGCGTAGAATATTCTCCACGCCCTTTTCGTTCCACAACAACTTCTTGATCTTCACCACCACCATTACTTTACAGGTTCAAGTCTATCAAACATCATTTGTCTTTCCTCTGAACGGTCACTAACAAATCTACGCACTTTTCAGTCTCACCGCCGCCTTGGATTGTCGGCCTTGCTAGCCACTAACTTGGATTTCGACAAATTGCTGCCTTTTCATTGCCATCCTGCCTCCCTTGCACACTACCATTCCCTTCTTTCCTCACATGATCAGTCAATGACAAGTCTTTCTGCCATACAGTAGCGCTATGGCGTCCCTCCCTTGACTCTACAAGCCGATGGCTCAAGTTCAGGAGGATCAGCACCCTAAGTATGATACCTGCTCTTCATGTCTAGTCAGTCACTAACACGCCCGTCTCCATTGAAGTAACACCGTCGAGCTTTGCTCCGGAAGTCGGAAGCCGATCGCTCGTTCATTCGACGGATCACAGGCGGAAACGGTATTTGACCCCCTGATACCGTCACCTGCTAACAGGTCTTTCTGAAGTACATAGGACTCCTATCCTCACATTTCTGGAAACACTCTGTTGATGCCCCTAAGCCGTCATGACCTCACACCGAGGAAACACAGAGCATATCGGCCCAAGATTACTACTCGTGGACCATGGAGTTGCTCGCTGCAAGGCATTTCATGAGCTCTTCGTCCACAGGGCCAAGATCAAACCTGTCCAAAGGAAAAGACCCTCCTCAAGAAGCTCTGTGCTGTGGAGGATAAGACCAATGGACACATCCTTTCTACTCATTCACCCCTAAAAGCACGCAGAGTGCAAGCACATATACAACAACCAGTGGTCGAGAAAGCATACTGGTTCAATCCAATGTGCCTACCTCATGGACCCGTAAAGATCGAACAGGTCGCTAATGGTACAGGCCCAATGTGTGGTGGTCACCGTACCACAAGCTCATCACATTCAAGCAACGCAACGCGTTGGGGTTTAGCTGGAGACCAACATACATAGATAGCTTTGTATTGATTTCGATAACCTATCGTCTGTGATTCCCAGCGTGTCCTTCCCATCTCATCGTGCTTGCTGGGTTTCTACCGCCTGTTTGAGGCTCAAGATATGCTGGTCATCAGGCTTTGTTATGAGGTATTGCATTGATGCCGTCGGATTGCAGCGTGTAGGGTGTCCTGAGATTCGCTGTGAGTGAAAAAGCCCACACGCGCAATACAATAGCGTTGTCAGTGTATGGAAAGTTCTTTTTGCTATCTTTCTCTGTTCCAAATCCATCTTACTTTCTCTTGAAGAGGACCCCCCGGTATAAGGTCTGTCTTGCAAGCTGCCTGTCATGTATGTCAATGAAGTCTCATCTTTGCCTCTTAGCACAGCTCTCTCCCGCACGCAGCTCGTTTGGAAGGCCATGTCAAACTGCTCCATCCTCAATGGCATGCCTTCTGTGCTACAGGGTGGGCCAGGTGGAACCATTGAGGCTGCTCGAGCCTGATCACCGTGGCAAGCTCTGTTGATCGACAGTATCGCAGCACGTCGTGGACTCAAAACATACCTCGTAGACTGGACCACGCTATCTAGAGGAGGTCTGCAAAGTGACCGTCTTGGATGTAATCAGGAATATTTTGCCGCGATCTGTGCTCGGTAATTAGTGCAGTCAGATATATCCCGTATATACGGCTCTCGAAAGTGGTTTCAGACTTGTTGAGCATCTACAAGGAAGTTTTCTGATTGTTCGGTGGGTGTATATCGATCTTTAGCAATTTGAAGGGGCAAATGAGTTACGGTACGTTTAGAAACAAGCCTGTCACGTCAAGACCTCGCAAGCTTCACCACTCTTCCCCTCGCAGACGTTGTTCACGATACCTTGAGTAGTACCACAACCACATTATCGATCAGTCTCTGTGATCGATGCAGAGTACTCTTCATGCTGAACATGCTCTTCCATATGCATGAAAGTTTCTGTAAGGAATGTAGCAAAAGATAAAGGGGCGTGTGGAGAAGTGGAAGAACTTCAGCGGTTCAAGTTCGGCAGAAGACCAGCATGGTATATATTTATGCCTCGAAATTGGTTTCTTGTAGATAGTTTAGATAGTCTAGATAGAGCGCTCTGCTTTGCCATGTTCGCTGCTGCCGCTGCCACTGCCGCTGCCCTGAGTTCGATTGAGGTACTACGCTAACAAACTTCTTCTACTATAGCGACCTCGCATTTCAAATCGCCAAGCGCATTAGCACTGAAGCACTTCGGCCCTCTCTTTTTTACCCTTTCGATTCCTTTCACAGACAAGTGCTGAGCGATGCGGACAATGTTACATATGCGCAGTAAAGGCAACTCGCTGTTTTGCATACACAGACGCATAAGAGCGCTGACATTTTCAGGGGTCCCTCTTGACGTGGCTGACAGCAGTATGTCCAACATGACCAAGCTCAACGCACTTCATACCACAAACACTCACCACGGGTCATTCAACGTTGACGGACCACTTCTGCCGTTAACCTGGTTCCGGGACGCGAGGATGAAGCTTCCCCCTCAAGCACTGAAGCGCATCGAGAATTGAGCACCTCGCCAAGATTGATTGTTGTGGCATTTTTGCTGGAAGTCTGCTTCCTTTCGACAACACGTAAAGTAACGACTTACATTTTCCAGCTTGCGGTCAGAAACCTAAATGAATCTGGAAGACAGAGCACCACAACATCTTGCTTATATGCCAGGCATCAGTACTCCCACATCCAGAAGCAGCGTACAGAGCAGCTCGCTAAACAGATACAAGACTATCATGACCAATGTACGCCAAAATGGAAAGGCCATGACCCGTACAACATCAGAAAGTAAGTTTGCTGCTTCCAGGATGCTTGCCAACTGAACCGTTCAGCTGACTCGTCGCCAAACAAACCACTCGGACAAACGTCTTTTACTCTTTCCGGCATTCACAGGCACTGGTAACTCGTGTCCGAACGGTCAGAAGCCACGGGCGCAACGGGTCAGGTCTACTCGGTATCGCCTACGTAGGCTCTTGCAGAGCAAATTAGTAGCATGCGAAAATCTACCCAAGGCATGCGATGGCCCAGATCAGACCGCAGAAATACTGAAGCGACGTACCACATACCGCAAGAACGAACATCGACTTCAGTGAGCTCAGCGCCAAAAAGACCATGATACAACATGAGAGAGTGATGTGGTTGAACTTTTGATGTCGGCAAAGTCATGATTTATCCAGGTCATAATCTATCGCGAGCTGACATATCTATCATTCTTCGGCATTGTCTGCCAGATGTCCACTCCTCGACTTCAGCATCTCCTCCGCTGGACCCTCCTCGATGATCTTGCCTTGCCCAAGAACAATACAGTAATCTGCATTCTTCACCGCCTCCAGACGGTGCGCGATAGTGATCACGGTACTGTCCTTCATATCCTCGTGTAAGATCTGCTGGATCTGCATTGCCGTCTCTCGATCAATCGATGCAGTGGCTTCATCTAGAATGATGATAGCACTTCTACGCAGCACTGCGCGAGCCAAACCAACAAGCTGACGTTGACCTTGACTCAGATTACGACCACCAGCTTCCACCTTCGTGTCCAAAGTCCATCCCTGTCTGTCGCAGACACGTCGCAGAACGTTCTCGCATTCCTCATCGCTATGCTCAGAGACTGGATCGAGATTTTGTCGCATGCTACCGGGGAAGAGCACGGGGTCCTGGGCTAAGAATGTTATGCGGGTGCGTAAAAGCTGCTTGTCGACCTCAGCCAAGTCGATACTGTCGATGGAGATACTGCCGTCCTCTGGCAGGATTGTGGCCAAAATTGCCAGTGCAAGCGTGCTCTTGCCAGAGCCGGTACGTCCTATGATCGCAGTCTTCGAGCCAGCCTTGACCCTGAACGATATACCGGCTAGCGCGGGGTCGAGGTGTGGCGCATACTTGATCAGTACACGATCAAAGACAATGTCCCCAGAGAACGATGGCCACCATGCTGGAGGTGTGATTTCACCTTTGGGCTCCTGGTCCAGGTGTAACAGCTCGACTACACGCTCCACAGATACGAACTCCATCTGAAGCTGGCCATATTGTCTGCAGAGATTGTGGATGGCGTTGACGTATTTGTTGGCAGCATATAGCACAAACGCAGTCAAGCCAGGCGAGACATTGGTAGCCAATGCCAGCATCGTCAGAACAAAAGCCGATAGCGACGCCAGCGCATCATATCGATACATGAGCCAGGCCTGGACACTCCAGTAGAAGTGATCCATCTTCTGAAACGTGTCGACGACATGAATGACGCGATCCTGGAAACGGCTTTGAGCAGAGAATGCTCGAACTGTTGTCAGTCCATTGAGCAGCGCTCCAAAGTTCGACATCAGTGGCGTCAAAGACACCATTTCCAATCTCCTCAAGCTTTGTGAAGCTGAAAGGAATCGTATAAAAATTGCAATGAATGCAACGGTGAGTAGCAAAGAGAAGAGCAAGAACGCAGGGGTAACGGACGCAATTACCACAACGGCGGCTACACATGAAAAGCCCATCCATGCCACAGCTTGGAACTGCATGCTGATATTGCCATCAATGACCGTGATGTCAGAAGTCATCCGATTCATCAGCCGTCCAACGGGTGTGACATCGTAGAAGCGGAAAGTGGCGCCAGCAACTTTCACCATAACATCGCGGAACATATGCTTCGCCGCGGTGTACACGATGAGGATCATCATGGCCTGAGACGCCACAAACGTCAATGTCAACGAGACAGCAATGAATAAGAATGCCACAAGCCATGGCTTGACATCGACCTCTGGCGACGGCAAGTCGTCTACTGGCCAAGCCTTCATCTCGATCAGCTCGTCCTTTGTGAAGAGTAGACTGAGTTTCGATTGTTCGTTGTAGGCTTCACTCCAGACCTTGAGGAACCAGGTCTCCCCTGTGGAGACGGTACGATACATGATTAATACCACGATCAGTATGCTCCAATATATAAGAGAGCCCGCCTTCACGTATTCCCAGAATATGGCTGCTTTGACACCACCATGAGCTCGATACTCGTCCTCGATAAATTTGTCTGGAACAGCGGCGGCGGTCTTATCATCTGAAGTCTTGCGTTTAGACTCATCTACGGCAGCAGTCGAAATAGTTCGCTGTAAGACGTTACGAGCAAAGGTGTCGGATGGCATGACTGTAGCTCGACCATCTTGCACCTGGACGATTTGACCTGCAATATCCACCACCAAATCAGTGCGATGCGTGACGAGCACTACAGCGCGATCCTCCATCAGTGGACCCGACAGACACCTTTGGACGATTGACTCTGCTGTCTGCTGGTCCAAGGCTGATAGTGGATCGTCGAGCAACAATATCTTTGCTCTGCTGTACACTGCTCGGGCCAGGGCTACTCGCGCCTTCTGCCCTCCCGACAAACCAATACCGTTTTCACCTATCATTGACAGATCGCCAGCTTTGAACTCTGCAAGATCTGGGGTGAGAGCACAGGCGTCGAGCACATCCTGGTACCGGCTCGCTTCATACTGCGAGGAGAAGAGAATGTTCTCTCGGATACTCATACTTTGTAACCACGGTGTCTGAGAGCAGTACCCGATTGGCTCACGAGGCCTGAACAGCTGGCCATCTAGCATGTCTAGCTCACCAAGAAGAGCCTGCAGCAAGGCGGTCTTTCCGGAAGCTACTTCGCCAAAGATGACGGTCAGCCCAGTGGGAAAAGACACGTTTATGTTTTTCAACACTGCATCTTTTGTTGCAGGCCATGCAAATGACGCATGCTCAAGTGACATACTGTCACCGATCAGTGCTTCTGTATTCATCTCCTCACGATCTGGCTCCGCCATGAAATCTTCTATGCGAGCTACTGCTACCCAAGCATTGATGACTACAATGATCAGGCCTGGAAGCTCTTTCAAGGCCGAGCTCATCATGCTGAAAAGCTGCATGGCTGGAAATACTATATCGATACGTAGAGGCTTACCTCCAATGACCGTGTAGGCAAAGAAAGCCACCACCGGAGTCAGGTCAAGAGCTAGTGTGTTGGTGAAAGCAATCAGGACATTCCAGATATTCGTGATGACGCGCAGTTTCAACTCTTTTTCTCGAGCCTCGAGGATATCCTTCAGCCACGCGCCCTGCCAGCCATACCAACGCAAATGGCGAATGGCTTCGACGAACTGTGTGATGAGTTGCAACTTGTTGTCGGTGGCAGCGCGCCGCTTCTTCTCGAATGACAGCATGATGCGTGCTAGAAGCGCATTAAGTGCTTGGGCAATGATGAGCACAAGCACTGCGACTAAAGACGATGGGCCAAGCATGCGTACGACCAGGCCGATAGAAAAGACGGCACTCAGCGGTTTGGAGATCAAGCCTTGGAACTCCCAGAAGCGTTGAGCGACTTCGTACACATCATTGCGCATGAGATTGAGGATCTTGCCCATCGAGGCTGGCTCTTTCGCGCTTTTTGGTACTTCAGAGCCTTTGACAAATGCTGAAACCCTTTGCCAGTAGTGATGCCACGTTGAGGTCTTCTTTTGACCCTGGTCGCCCTGCTCAGAATGACCGTTCGTGGCGTCGGTACTTGCACCAACTACGTCCTTCTCCTCCTCCTCTTGAAAGGCGATCTTTCGACCAAGAGTCTTTTCGTATAGCATCGTGATCATTTCGCCTCTGGAGCGTTCATAACATCTCCGCCCGAACCACAGGCTGAAGACATTAATTTGCATCAAACTCAAGCGCACAAGCAGAGCTATGCCAGCGTATGTTACCGGCGCTCGTTTGGGCGCCGTGGCATCTTCCATCGAGGCGAGCAACACCTGCAATAGCAGAGGAATCGAATAATAGCCAACCAGCTCCAGCAGCCCCAAGACCGTAAGGATTACGAGATCGATACCGTTTGCAAAGAGCAGTCGTGAGATGACTGTACCTTTCAGCTGTCGGAAGTTCTCGTGCAGTCTGCGATGCTGGAATTCGGCTGCTAACTGCCATATGTCTTCATCCTCCAACTGGCGTTGATACCCAACACGTATGAGTGGGCTCACCCACGCTACAGTCATGAATTGCCAAAGAGCCAGGTTGTCCTCTGGACTCCGCAAGCTGGACGTCGGTTCGGTAAAAGGTCTGCTGATTTCTTTGGCTGGCTTAGCAGGATCGCGGAGCGGCATGAGCAGGATCAACAGGATTGAAATGCATGAGAGCACTAGCGACGTGACGGATAACCCAAGTTCGACTTCGCTTGTCTCTCCTCTGGCATCAAGGAGGACACTCTGTGTGATGACTTGTGAAACGAGTGGAAAGAAAAGCGAAAGGGGTGCAGTCCTGGGAGTCTTGATCACAACCAGACCGGCGATTGTGAGCCACGAAAGAGCAATCAGGGCCCGGCTCCATTCTGGCAAAGTCAGTATGCCATGCGCGAGCTCGACCACGAGTCCAGCAATCGAGTTTAATGCTAGGGCCGATGGGAGTGTTGTCCACCGCCGTTTCGGAAGCACAACGTCCTCTGCATCAGTTTGTATGGAAGATTCTTCCGCAACGAAAGGCTTGGTCCACGCTGGTCGAAGACCTGACCTCGAAATCGCGATACCGAGTATCTCACGCAGTAGTATTAGTCCAGCAACAACTGCCGGAATATATACGATGACCGGAAGGAAGCAGGGCTTAAACCTTGCATTACGATCGTCCCAGATGCTGGAGAAGCAGACTCCAGCAGCGACGGCCGGGTGCGTGGTCGAGTACTCGAAGGCAGTGGCAGTGTGTATTGAGTATGCGCCTGCTCGAGACAGGTCTTGTTGTAGCTCCATGATGGCACTCACTCATGCATCGCGCCTGTCACTGAAAGGTAAGCCACTAGAAGCGGCCTTTGTAAACCGCAAACGCAACGACGGCGGAATAAAAGCGACATAACAATTCACAATCATCAAAAGATCCCTTGCTGCCTGGGTTGGACACCGCCTGTCCGTATTCGGTGACTGGAATGTCAGATACTGTACAGTCATCACGACGGTTGGATGCCGTGTGGCGAAGCATCGATTCCATTTGGTGGCTCAAGCTCACACCCATGGCGCCGATCAAAAGTCAAGCTTTTTCTGGCCTGAGGCAACACCAACAACACCAGTCGAGTTCAAGCTCTCCACCTTTCTCACTCCCAGCTCTGTACGTCACATTGATGTACAAAGATCCCAGCCCATGAGATGCCGTGGATTCATGATGCCTGGTAGGCCGCGTCTGGCCTGTTCATTCAGCCTATCAGTCATGTACAGTATTCCTTTCCCTTTATATCTTAACAATCTTTTTTTTCATTTCCTATGGTTCGAGTCCTTGAGAGCCGACCATTCACAATCCCAAAGCAATCACAAAGCTTGTACTTGAACCCCTGTGCGGAAATAGGTCTGCTTCAACCATGGACATCAAGAAGATCGCAATGATTGGGTGTGGCTCAATGGGCGGTGGGATGGCCTTGCTCTTCGCCGAGAAGGGCATCTCGGTCTCTCTCCAGGATCCATCGGAGGAAGCAATGGATGGCATTCTTTCCAAAGCAAAAGAAGCTGGGGTCGGAGATAAGATCACGAAACATGCCGACTACGAGTCACTCTGCAAAAGCTTGGACGACACCAAAGTCTTCGTCTGGAGTTTACCCCATGGCAGTGTCGGCGATAAAGTCCTTGACACGCTGACCCCGTACTTGAGGAAAGGGGACATCATCATAGACTGTGGTAATGAGCATTGGGAAAATACCGAGCGTAGACAAGGACATGCTGTGACAAGAGGCATTAAATACGTAGGATGTGGAGTCAGCGGTGGCTACCAGGCTGCGTAGGTCTTGCCTCACTAGAGTGTGGAATCGCATCAGCAATACTGACTTTGAATCGACGGCGATAGACGGCGTGGCCCATCCATGTGTCCTGGAACCGACGACGAGACGATGGAGCTAGTCCTTCCAACTTTGCGAAAAGTAGCCGCAAAGGATACAGACGGGACACCATGCGTAGCTCGCATTGGCACGGGCGGTGCCGGACATTATTGCAAGATGATCCACAACGGCATTGAGCACGGAATGATGAGTGCTATTGCTGAAGCGTATGGAATCATGCGAGACGGTTTGCAGATGAGCCTGGACGACATTGGAAAGGAGTTTGAACGCTGGAATTCCGAGGGTGAAATGAAGAACACGTTCTTGATCAAGATCTCCATCGACATTTGTCGAGCGATCGATCCTCAATCGGGCGTTCGTGTCTTGGATACAGTAGAGGACAAAGTTGTGCAGGATTTCACAGGCGAGGAGGGTACTGGAATCTGGTCCAATACAGAGGCTGTCGAACAACACGTCCCAGCTCCAACGCTGAGCACCGCACATTTCTTTCGCATCGCTTCCGGTGACCGACATCAACGAACGACCATCCAGAAGGCTTTCTCCGGCACACCCTTGCCGCCCCAGAAGATCGATGTCTCCGATCGAGCAGCATTCTTGGAAGATCTTCGACTGGCCGTCTTCACTGCTAGTTTGGCCGCGTTCGTGCAAGGGATGAATATAATTGACAAGGCTGATCGTTCCAAGCACTTCAACATTGACTACTCCGCACTGCTACAGATCTGGCGTGCCGGCTGTATCATTCAAGCCGACTACATCGTTACCAGGTTGCTAGCACCCATCTACGCCCGGAAGCACGAGGAAGCCTCAAGCAGTACTCTACGCGACGTGCCGGAAACGAACCCTCTGTACGAGCCTGCAGTCGCCAAAGAATTTCAACGCAGTCTTTCGAGCCTGAAGAAGGTGGTTGCCAGGGGCGTGGAGAGTGATGCAATCATCCCAGCACTAAGTGCGACTTTGGAGTATCTAAAGATCCAAACGAGTACTGCGTTACCCACGAGCTTCTATGAAGCCCAGCTCGATTATTTTGGCGCGCATATGTACGACAAGAAGGGCGAGGACAAGGAAGGTAAACCCACTGAAGGCAAGTATCATTATGAGTGGAAGCCTGCGTGAACAGCTTCGAAGGCGAGGAATACGCAACAACGGACGGACGGACGGACGGACGGACGGCGAGCGTTTCATGACTTATAATGCTTTTATAACAACACATGTATGAGAAGCTGGCCATTCCGATTCATCTTAACTGGGTATCTATACATATGTCGCTCCGCTTAATGCCAGCAAACGTCCTGGTCTCGACACGCGACATGCCTTAGAGCTAGTCGTCTTCCTCCCCTCCGTAGCCTTCATCGCTATCAGCTCTTGATATCTCCTCACGCCGTTCATCAACCAGCTCGTCCGCCCAAGCGATGCTCTTTCGACTTGGTGGGCGTTCGATATGCTCAGTGATGTACACATCACCATTCCATGGCTTGCAACTGCTGACAAGCTCGCCGCATCGCAAGCAGATCCAGCCCTCTCCCTCTTCACCCTCGATCCGTGACGTGATGCAGACGAAACAATAGGTGCATCCGCATGATAGAGCTTCGTAAGGATTCGTGATGTCTGTGGACGCACTGCCAATCACTCCACCACTCGCTGTCGCGGCCAGCACCGTCTGCTCACTACTACCAGAAGTTGGGTTCTGGTCTTGGTAGCAAATCGCACAAGTCCGTTCAGGAAGGAATGAGAGCTCGCCTTTCTTGATGTTGTCTTCATCGTCATTGTCTTTGACACGTCTGCCTGTTCGCAGCGACGTGAACGAATTCTTGGCTTTCTTCCAGAACCGCGAGAGCCAACGCCGCCATCTGCTGATGCCAACAAGCGGGAGGAGAAAGAGGAGAAATTCAGTAAAGGCGTGCCAGACAAGTTGCCGGTTGAGGTACTCGAACGAAACTTCGCGGCTGGTTTGGTTCGTGGACGGGACTAGTCGCAGGCGTAGCAGTCGATCTGTGAGTGTTCTGTATCTGCCATTGTAGAGGAAGACGAGGAATGAAGCGAAGGCCGCAATGGTATGGGTCGTGGAAGCAGTAGTCGTTAGTCGACTAAGCCGACGCACCAATAGTGAAGGCTCATCGTAGCCATTCTCCAAACTGGAAAGCTTCTCTTCCCATTTGTTCCATCCGTAGCGGCCACCCACAGTTAGCAAGCCATATATTGCTTTCTGCCATGCTGTTACTGCTTCTCCGGCGCTGCTCCGATCATCCACGTATTTTAGGCCCTGTAGACTGGCACCATAGCTTGCTCCATGGTCCCATATTGAAAGCTTCCACAAGATCAACCGTAATGCAGCACCAATCTCTGCTCCCCACTCTTCCTTGAGGTGTGGCCCAAACAGCTTCAATCCATCCCCAGCTTGGGTCTGCAGTAACGACAGCAATTCCTCATCGAGAAGCTCTGCATCGACCTGCCCAACGCGAAAAGCTGGCTGAGTTCCGAAAGGCGATTTGAAAATGTCAAAGAGTCGTAGACCCTCAGCACACGCAACACGCAGAGAGGGTGGAAGCGCAAGGAGATCGCTTGTTCTCTGTTGCTGATGTTGATGGAGTGCCTCTTGCGCTTCGACCGCGCGAGCCTGGCGACGGGCGAGAATGCGCTCTTGAGCGGCCGCAAAGTCTGGCATATCACCAGTAATTTGGGTTGTCGCGCAATCCTAGACCAGTTCGTTGGCGAGTTGTCATTGCATTCGGAGTGCAGTTCTCGGCTTGGAAAGCTGAAACAAGGTCTCGTAGCCTCAACTGTCCGCAGCCGAGGTCACAGGGTTGGCGTCGTGCACACATCACCACAAGATGAGCTCAGAACATGAAACCAGGAGCAAATCGCCATACACATAACACGTGTTGCAATGGTCTGGTCATCGGCAAACAGATCAATGGCATCACCTCGCAGAAATTCCTTGACGCGTGGGTAAAGCGCAATTGTCACAAATGTCGCATTCCCCAAAACCCACTCCAGCGTAACCATCTTGGTTCACGTCTCGATGGAATCCGTTTTCAAAACCATGCTTGCAGACATGCCCATCGAATAATCTAAGTATGCTCTACTCTATCTCCCTGCTAAATGTAGCCTACCCGATCTATAACCACATCGGTTATTAGCAGCAACATGTCCACCGGAGTGCTACGAAAGGTTGGTAGATTCCAGCTCCTTGCTATGGCGCGAGGATCGTTCGTAGGAAACTAGCAGCCTGCGCGATACAGCGCAATTAAGGATGAATATCTAGACAAACAAGTCAAAATATTTCTTGCAAAGCAAGGTCAAACTCCGGGACCTCGAAGGACTTCAAATGCAGCGAATGCTACCTACCTTAGTCTGGAATGCCGCGGCTCATCCCGCCCAGATATAGTCACGTCGAGCTAGAACGACTAGGAAACCTAAAGGTCACATAGCTGTGAGCCAGTGAGTTGGTAACGTTCAACACCAAACATAGTGCTTCATTCTCACATACGAGCATTGCAAGATGGCACGCAAGAACGCCGATGACCTCCTAGCTGAGCTGGACGAGCTCGGTGGTACCGAAACTAGCACGACGGCTCAGACGACGTCAACAAACAACCCGGTAGCGGAAGGAGACGATGTGCTAGCCGACCTCCAGGCCCAGCTCGCAGCCAAATCGCAAACTTCCCGCCCAGCTACGCCGCGTGTGAGCTCGTCAACCACGTCCGGAACCACCAAACTCGACCATACGCCAGCGTCATCTGGTCCGCCAAGTGGGAGAACAAGTGAAGATCGTGCTCAGAATGCTTCGGCGGCAGCAGCAGCATCGACCAGTGAAGGTCGAAGCTACCATCGCGGTGTGACACCTGATGCCGCAAATGAGAAGCATGAATCCACGTCGTCGGAGGCCAATGCCGGTGCCGGTGGAGGCTGGTGGGGCAGCATGTTCAGCGCGGCCAGTGCAGCTGTCAAGCAGGCCGAGACGCTTGCCAAAGAGATCCGAGGGAACGAAGAAGCACAGCGTTGGGCGGATCAAGTAAGGAGCAATATCGGGAATGTACAGAACCTGGCCACCGACCTACGCTCACGCGCACTGCCAACTTTTACATCGCTCATATCGCACATTGCTCCGCCAATCTCTGCACACGAGCGCCTCCAGATTCACATCACGCACGACATAGCCAACTATCCCTCACTTGACCCTCTCATCTACACCACCTTCTCACGCGTCATGGCGCAGGTCGAAGGTGGTGATCTGATGGTCATACAACGTGGTAGTGAGAACAGGAGCCGGTCGCAGACGGGGTCAGATACTCAGGGCTATCGTGGAGGCGTCCTTGGAAGTGGCACAGGCTGGACTGATGGGCCGTGGTGGCGCGAAGAGCATGCTAAGCGCGACTTGGGCTCTGTGCCTGGTCTGAAGGAAGGCACTCGCCTAGCTAGAGTCAGCGCAGAAGCTTACGCGAAAGAGTTTTTCGATTCGCGTGGTGGCCTTGAGGAAGCAGCGCAGAAGGCTACAGAGACCCTTTCCGAGGTGAACCCCGTCCGCAGCTCAGACATATTCCTGGCCATCCAAGCAATCTCGCGACCCAGCGAGAAAGGGCTTTTCGCGGAGAACAGCAACGAGGCACAGAAAACAGCAACAGCTGATAATGCTGCTAATCCAGATGACGATCTTGAAGAACTCATCACATTCGCCATCTACCTTCACGACCCTATCCACAGCCTCTCCTTCTCGGCACTGTCACAGTCGTTTCCCCAGAAGTGGGCTACATGGCTCGATGCCAGCCCGAGCACGGGTGAGGCGTTGCCAGAGAGCATCACAGAGATCATTGCTTCTGGTGGTGTGGACCCACGAGAATGGGTAGCGGAATGGATGGAGGAGGTTTTGTCACTCGGCGTCGGAGTCGTGGCACAGCAGTACGTTGCTAAACGTATGGGAGTTGGTGAGGGCGGAATTGGCCGTGGCAAACGCAGGGTGGAGGAGGAGGATGTTGGGGGTGAAGCCGCAAGAGCGGTCTAGCCCAGTCCTCTTCACTGAGGGTTTGAGCTTGCATGATATCGTTTCTCTCCAGGGGCAAAACTATGGTGGCTGATTTGCTGGCTGTAGCCAATGTTGAAGAACGAGGATCATGGTTCCTTGGTGACTCGGATGAGTTCCTTCGTCGAAGAATCTGTGTTGGACCGTTCTACACTGGGTGCTTTGGCTAGCGATTATCCAATTGCAAAGCTATGGGACGAATTTGCTTAGCTGCTGCAGCTCTACGTATAATGAAGATATGTCGTTATTTCCCGCTCAGGGTTTTTTGTGCGCTTCTCGCGACACATTGAAACTCTGATATAAGCGTGGCCTCTGCAATCAATCTATGTACTAAATTGATATGATTGAATCCATTCTGAACTCTGTAGCCTGGCTTATGGTACAGAACACATGACCTCGCGATTGGCTGGAGACAAGCCGACGCGACTGCACGTCTCCCCGTACATTATTTACGCTACGCCATAGACATCTTCCTACACACCAGAACCCTGCCATTATCCTTCACCCTTCAGCGCATGGTGCTCTGCAGATCGACTCTGAGTTCCAGCGCACGTCAGAGATGGACACAGCTAGTGAAAATGGCATGCGGCAGTCCGATATGCATTAATTCGTCCCCGCCCCGGCCGCAGCAGCTCACGCCAACTCCACCGCCGATTGCCCGCCGTTCGACGGTCAGCAATTCGAGCGCACTGCCATCACCTAGTGTATTTCTCGATACGAGACTATCGGACATTCCGGAGGATGACTTACGCTTTGCGCCTCAGCTGTTGAGCATTGATACTGGCTTGATCAAACCTCGAACGTCCGACCACGATGAAGAACTCGAATGGTCGCACAGTGCTGCAGAATTTCAGGTGGAGACGATAGCAGACGCTCCTGGGGAGACTGTGCCAGCGCTACCGGTCAAGAAGACGAGAAAACGGGCCAAGAGACCGAAATCAGACGCGTACATATTGAACAGCGAGGAATCGGAACCATTGGACACGGAGCAGAAGGATTCTGCTAATGCTTCAGTATCAGTACGAGGGAATGTCCAATCGGCCGTCCTCTCACGAGAGATATGGGCTGGTTGGGCGTCCGCGCTGGACAAGCAGCCTGAAGCCAATTCAGTGACATCGAATTATTTTCAATATGAAGAGGTGCCAGTCGTTGCTCCGGATGACGAGAGTTTGCCAAATTTGGCCCAAGATGATTTCGAGGAATCGGATCTCACCACCGTCCCCCTAGCCGAGCTGCTAAGCAATTTCACATATGTCGATACGGTCGTCCCCCCAGAATCGATGCCTGGAGCAAGCACGAAACGTCGTAAGATCGAGCTTGTTGATCCTTCGCTCGTCAGCGATGTTGCGAAAAAGCCACTGAAAAAGGCGCGTGAGCCGGTCTTGCCATTGTCGAAACCAGCAAAGAAACCCAAATCACCAAAGAAGAAAGCACAAACGATCACTGCGCTTGCTATGGCTCCTTATCAGCCTCCTAAAGAGCTGGCAGTGGAGCAGCCAACAGTGTCTGCGTTCTTCGCCGATGCCACAGCGTCGCTGACCAACGATCATGTTTTGGTCGAACCCCTGCCGCAGAAGGTGAAGAAACCACGCAAACCACGGACTAAGAAGGCAGACGGCGCAGCTACAAGTGCAGTGACCGAAAAGCCTAAGAAGGTGAGACAGAAGAAAGTGAAGATTATAGAACCAAACCCTGCACTAGAGCTATATTCTCCAGGGCAAGCATGTGAGCAAATGGGTCTGCAGGACTTCATCTTTGGGACTTCTAGCCAGCTGATGGTGGAAGAATCACCAAGCTTCATTAGAGATATGCAAAGCGCTATTGCAGAGTCCGAGATGAGCCTCAGTCCCATTCAAGGCCATGTCCAGCCTGACAGGCATGAAGCAGCGCCAGACATTGCGCAAGGAAGTATCTTGGCAGTGTCTCGTGCGAAGCAGAAGCTCTGGGTATCCGCATCACGAGACTTTAACGGTGGTATCTTGAGAGACGACTCTGGGCTTCGTAAAGCTCTAGCCAAGAAAGCGGTGGTACGACCTGTTGTGGCTGCCAAGTCGCAGACTGATGGGCCAACACATGTTACTGTGCAGGCTGAAGTAATATCTATGCCGCAAGCAGAGAATTCGCTATCAGAAGCCGTTACACGCACGAGCCCTGCCAAGGAAGTTGAAGACGATAGTTGGGCTTTGCTGTCAAGCTCAAGCCCTGCACCCATAGAGGCAGCAGTGTCGGTGGTGCCAGCACCCTTGCCGGACACACATAACGTATCAAGCCGACCTCAAGGGAACACGACATTACCTCAGCCTTCACAGCTCAGAAGAGCGCTCAAGACACTCGATGCCAACGTCGCGCCAGCTATTGTGGTTCAGTCCGATGAATGCAAGGATCGGCGCAAGATAGCTCAGACTGCTAAGAGTATCGTATCAACTGAAGATGCGATGACTATAAAGAAGAAACACCGCGAGCCAAAGAAAGGCAATGCGGCTGATTCAAGCATAACGAAAACGTTGCCGACAGTAAAAGGTCAATCTGCGCAAGCAATGAAGAAAAAGGCAGCCGCCATCATTCAAGTCAGTTCGCAGCAGGCGTCAAAGGCAAGTCAATCCGATCCGATGCTGCGCGCAATGAAGCTGCAGAAGACAGCAGTCTCGAATGCTGAGTCATGGGCGAACATTGATGAGATATCTGACGACGACGCTCCTGCTACACCATCTCCTAGACGACGACGACGCTCAGTAGATTCTATTCCCGCAGTAGAGCCGCTAGCTATGAGTCCTTCTCGTGCGGTCCCCCCGAAGCAAGGAGCCAAGCAAATGGCAGCCGCAAGTTCGGCCAAAATCAAATGGACCGATGAACAATGGCCTGATATTTATGCCAAACTCTCTCCGCAGATCACGGCAACGATTCGAGCGATTCCTCGCAAATCGGATCAGAAGAATCCAAGTTGGCTGCAGAAAATACTCCTTTATGATCCCATCGTCCTCGAAGATCTTACCGCCTGGCTGAATGATCAGCAGATCACGATCGAAGTCATGAGGCCGGTGAAGAAGGCCGCAACGAAAGGGCGCAAGAAGAAAGTGGACTCTGTGCAAGCTGAGGTGTCTCCTCTTCCTGAGCTGGAATTGGTGCATGAGCCTCTGCAAGCTTGGATGGTGCAGAAGTGGTGCGAAGAGAAGAGCATATGCTGCCTTTGGAGGGAGGGTTTACGTGGTGGGGTGAAGGCAAGATATTGAGTACGTGGAACTTGGAACTGACGAATCTTTATGTTTGATGACTATCACGATCAGGAAGTCGCCCAAACCAAGACGATTTATCTCTGAGACCAAAGTAGAGTAGATAGTGACGTGCGAGAAACTCAAGAAGTTCCAACCTGAAATGTGATTGGTATTGTCCGCTACGAAATGCCGCAAACAGATAATGTCATATGCCTATCTCATGGCTGCTATCCACCAACGCCATCGCTAAATTTTAGGATCATAGTGCTTTCATATCGACCACGGTAGCCATTCGTGCCTTCATCACCTATTACCGTGCTCGTCAGTCAATCCCAGCCACTCGTTGAAGTACACGCAGTTCCCTGGGTTCACTGGCCCGCCTTCTTGGCAAACGTCGAATACGGGACATTGTCCACAAGGAGCCTGCGTGAGTCCGTTCCCACGAAAGCTTTCCTCCTCGTCCTCACCGTCAATGGGAGGTAGCATTGCATGCGAGGGCCGGAAGTCCACACCTCGTACCGTGCGATAGCCATCCCCGACTTTCTCCAGCTTGTCGTCCCAGACAAGCACATCGACGAGATTCTGGATCTCAGGCACGGTCAAAGTGCTGGCCTTTGCATCGCGAATCGCAGCGGACGTCGTCACAAACTCGTGGATGGAGTTTGCGGTCGGGTACGCACGAGTGTATGCCGGATATGCAATCGTGGTGATGTGCGTGTTCTCCGGCTCCGGTCGGTGTCTGTAGTGAGGTGCCGAGTCTTCGATATCAGGAGCTGCCGACTTCACGCGCTTTGCCTTTCGCTCCATCTCTGGACTTTCGCTCCGTTCGATCTCTCGCTTGATCTTCCTGCCTTTTTTGTCTGCCCAGCTGACCATTCGGACATGGAACACTATCAAATTGCTCAACTCTTCAACTAAGCTCTGATCGAGTGTGCCGCCGTCGAAGAAACTACCGCCTGTCACATCTTCATTGGGTACAAGGTGGAAAAGCATGTACGTCTTTTGCACCGGTTGTTTCACGTTCTTGACGCCCTTGATCAGACGGGTCTTTTCGAGCGTTTTCACTGCTTTGTCCACAACTATGCTGTTGATGTTGCTCTTGCGTTTCACTTCTTTTATCCAAATGCCTGCTTCATGACTCGCTTCCACGTATTCGTACACGATCCGCTCCTCGTTGGTCAATGCCTTGATCGCTCTTGCGGCATCTCGGGGTCTTGTACTCCAGCAGAGGCGGCCCCCAAGCTTCGAGGTGCGAAGCAGCATGTGACGCTGTAATTCTGTGACCAAGGACATAAGGTCCTGCAGTGTTTTTGCGGATTTCGAGGTGAACTCTTCGAGGTCTTCCTGGAAAAACACTTTCTTGAGACCCTCCGAAGAGGACTTCGCCGTCTGGAGGAGCGAAAGGTACAGCCCATCGCTTTCTTGGCTGAGGGCCATCGTGGATAGCGGTTGCGGAGATGTCAGGACGTCAACAGTACGTGTCGGGTGGGAGCGAGTAAAGTAGTCGGTACTTGGCAATCATCGGGATGCCGGCTTGTGTGCGCGAGATCCGCACGGAGCTGTGGACTTTTGGCAGCAGCTGAAGCTATTCTTGTACGACTGAGATGCCACTCATTGTGAATCACTAAAAAGTTCCCAAGCGCAGCAGAAGTCAAGCTTTAAGGTTTCATGACGCCGGAGGACGGCTGGTGCCGGCCGCAGCGCGCTTACACTCGAGCACTAGATCTATGCAAGAGGAAATTGGTCGATTTCGAGATGGCAGTGAAGCGACGGGAGCATGGAGTCGATGAGGGTAAACGATTGCTCTTACACGAATATTGCGTCCGTAACTGAACTATAATCCGATCATCGATGTTGGGAGCAGTTTTGGCTTTTCATACCATTCAAAAATGTACAGGGTGCAACAATAGCGTTATTCCAGTTTCCTGCGACTTAGTAGCTGTGAGTACTCTCTTCATTGCGATAATCCATGTTAGCCGGTATCTTGTACAGTTCTACCATGATGTCTCAAATGTAGGCCATTTGTAACGCAACAGAAAGCTCGTGATCCCTGTCTCATATATCTTGTCCGTGGGCCGTGCGCGGTCGGTGCCAAAGGAAGCTTTCGGGAAGCGGATGGCGGCCACGGTCCTCCGAGGGCGACTCCAAATCTCTGGCATTCATCTGTCAATACCACCTGTGGCCAGCAAAGTTCTGCACCACAGCAGAACTTGGGTGCAATGGCGTCGTCGATCACAGTGTTGTCTGCTGACGAGCGCAAGAATAGAGATCGTTTCGATCCCTTTTCTGGGTCATTTGATCCCTTGCGCTGGCATGCGCCATCAGAAGCGAGCATTGATACAACACAACACGACATTGGACGCCGACGCAGAACCATGCCTGATACCAAAAGACCGAGCGTCAATGGCCTCATCAAACGGCGTCCGACTAATCCTCACGCTCATCTTGTGAACGGACGATTGCTTATCATTCGGTTGACCCCCAGGGCTTTACGTGGCGTTCTTGAAGATGACGAGTCTGAGCATCGCAGAGCCATCGATGATCGAGAGGACCTTTTACATGTTGATGATGACGGTACCGGCGCTGGACCAAGTGCCAAAGGCACTTATGGTAAAGCTTATATCGTTCTTCATCCAGAAATTCAATGGGTGCATCGAGGTCAAGGTCGCTATCTTCCAGCGTCAGACCTCAAGAAAGACATGCCGCCACCAACAGCAAATCGAAACTCAAGGTAAGTCTGCATACCCTCGCGAGCTGCTTCGTAGTATTCCTGCGCTGTTGACTTACCCGAGACGACTCCCCCACTCGATGCCCAATTCCGGCTTCCATCAAAGTCATAACGAACCGATGGTCATTGGGAATATCGAGATTAACGTGCGATATAGGTATACCAGAAACCCTTCGAATGAAGCATCGAGTCCGGTACCAGAGGATGTCAAACGCACTCCGGATCCAGTACTACCGGAGGCTCCTGCTGCATTACTTCGCGAGGAATCTTCGTCGTTTGCCACAACTGCGTCAGGTCGACGTCGACGGAAGACCACAGAAGAAGCCTTGACCGACTCTCTCACTCCGTTGACACCATCCTATGGCTTGCGAAAACGTCGCTCGGAACCCGAAATGCCTACACTACCAGAACTGCGATCTTCGAGGCTTGCACGCCGCACCAGACCTGCTGCCAATGGTCGCCGGATCCAGCGTACCACAAGTTATAACGATTCTTATGACAACGAGTCTGATCTTGATCAAGATCAAAGTGAGAGCCCTGCTGTATCTGAGGTTCGCGAAAGCGCGTCAAGTGATGAAACCTACCGGAGAGAAACTGTTGAAGCACTGCCAGAAAAGGACCGCAAGGACTACTACCACGCAGGGAACGGATGGTACAAGAAAGGCGTTAATCCGCGCGATCGCAACACGAAATCGAAAGCACGAGAGGTCACCGACAATGTGATTGAACTCGCCGACGGGGTCTTTACATTCGATCGCAGTAAAACGGTCCATCAGACGCAGCTGGACAAGTTTCCCGGCGAAGAATTCCATCATTGCGGCAATGGATGGTACAAAGCAGGCCCGTCAAGTTACCGTTCGAGTATTCATGTTCCGAAGGCTGACGATGCCGAGAACGACATCATAGATGTCAAGGCAACGCCGTCTCGCTTTGTCGATGCTGGCATACTAGCAGAGCCTTCCGCAAACTGGGGATCAGTACGGAAGCATGCATGGTCATCAAGGCATCGAGAGACAACTCAGCTAAGTGGCGAAAATCGACCTAACCGAAGTCAAAGTCGCACCGGGACATCTACAAGCGAAGGTGATCGCAGATCTGAGGAAGGCAAGCAAACCTTTGACAAAGCATATGTAGATATGCATCCAGATGAAGACTTTCATCATACTGGGAATGGACGGTACAAGCGTGGACTAAGAGCAGATACTAAGCCCAAAGCAAGGAAGCAGAGCCCTTCGCCGAATTATGAGGCACTTTACAGCAAAGAGTATGTGACCGCGCACCCACAGTACCAGTTTCATCATCGAGGTCAAGGGAAATACAAGCTTGGTGAGCGAGACGCAGATCAAGCTGACCGTAGACGATCACGAGCCGCGGAAATCAAGGTCGGGGCTGAAGATGGCGAGGAGGCTGAAGAAGACGAAGATGCAGATGAAGACGACGACGAAGACGAAAATGAGGAAGAGGGCGAAGACGAAGCTGTTGAAAGTGCGAATGAGTATGATGACGAAGATGAACTAGAAGGCGGCGCTGGCGTAGTAGATGAGACACGAGTGTCAGAAGCCGAGCCTCTGGTGGATACGGCATATGTCGATGCGCACCCGCTGGAGACATTCCACCATCGTGGTCAAGGCCGGTGGGCTCGAGGTTTACCACCCATCGGATCGTCCAGGAAAATGGCTGTGCGCGGGCCTGGCGCAGCTGACCGATCAACTCAGGAGGAGTCAGAGTCATCAACACGATCCGCATCCCAAAGCGCTCAACTTGGACCACCTCCGCCATCGCGGTCCACGCTCCTAGTCAAAGCCGAAGGCCCGGAGAAGTGGCCGGAGCTCACTTGGCATTATCGAGGAGGAGGGAAATGGAGCCAGCTCAGCAAGGAGGAGTGGGATGCGCAGACCAGGATTCCACCCACTGTCTACAAAAGCTCGCCTAACCGTAGAGCACGGAAAGGCAAGCCTTCAGTACGCCTTTCAGAGGGTGCCGCTGCACAGTTGGATCGTGAGACCATAGCTGCAACAGTGGAACATGTGCCTGAGGAGGAGGAAGCTGGTTTCTTTGCGCGTGATGCGGCTGGCGACTTCTTCGATGAGGGAATTCGCCTCACGAAACCGAGAGGTCGTGGTAAGGGCAGGCGACTTGTGGAGTCCAATTCGGATGCGTCAAAGCCTCCATCGAAGTCTGATAACACTGTCAGCAAGCTTCCAATGCTTACCGCGGAAGAAGACTTCTTGGTCGAGTCCGACCTGCCAGACTTGTATCGCGAGGAGTACTCTCCTTCGTCAGAGACAGAAATGGACGAGGCAGAACATATCTATCGACGACAATTCAGGCCGATGGATGTAGATGCAATCATCTCTGCACTTGAAAAGCACGACCCTACTACTCGTACAATGGAAAGCCTAAAGGCTCTTGCAGCCAATGCTCAACTCGCCATGCAATCGATGCAAGACGAGTTCTTGGAGCTGGAAAGATTGACCGCTCCACACGCTAAGATCCCACGCAAGCCTGCTCAGGGTGGTCGGAAGCCGATAGATCATGTCACTTACGAGGACCGCAAGGAAGCTGATCTCTACGACTACACTTTTGATCCTCGCAAAGTCGGTCACCAGGATCCTACCACCCAGCGCATTGTACGCGACGAGCAAGGTCGGCAGCTACGCAAGAATCGTCGCACCGATCTCAACGGTAGTGTTCCAGGCTGGAAGCTCGATGGCGAAGGCGATCTTGCACCGAAGCGTGCGTCACGACAGCCTCAGCGCTTCGACGGCACCGCGGCCCCAGCACAACCGCGCAAGCGAGCTCGACTCGGTGCGTCGCAATCCCGCGCGGAAAGCGTCGGAGGGAGCATGACGCCTGACCGTGCGACGACACCAGTGCAGCTTTCGCAGACGTCCAACGGCAATCAGGCAGCGTCCGGTGGCCGCTGGGCTGGCCACGTGCCGAAACGTATCCGCGAGTTGCGTGGTGACAGCGTGGGATCAACCCGCAGTGAGGGCGGCTCAGAGGCCAAGATCCGCAAAGGTCGCCCTCCTGGCAGCAAGAACCTTCATGCGCGCAAGGACAAGGGGGTCAAGAAAGGGCCGCGGAAACCCAAGGCTAGCCCTGAGCATATGCCGAACTTGTTGGATCAGATCTGGGGCGAGGGGTTTCACGATGCGTTTATGGGGGGCGGGGCGTGGCTGGCGTGAAGTAGGGAGGATTGGGGGTTGGAGTAACTCGAGGACTGGCATGAGGGTGCAGGCGATTGTTCTTTCGACGACTCGGAACGTCGAGAGCTTAGTATGGCAGCTATCTGCGTCAGAAATGCGATGGGACAGTATTGTAAGATAGTCTCACGGTACTACAACTTCTCGCCAATGGCGCACAGGCTCGTACATGCATACTATGCTCTCAAAACTTTCCAGGCAACGGACATGAGCTTATCTGCTTGCCCAAATACATACATAAATTCATACATACTGAACGATCCTCGAGTGCTCGCTTCTTATCCGGCTTGAGATCCGTGAGTGACGGCATTGATGCACATCCAATTCAATTTCAATTCACGTCACGTCCTTACGGTAATTTGCGAAGAGAGCTGTAGGCTGCCGCCAACCCTCAGTATCATAGCTGAACACGACTCTCAAATCTCGAGCAATAAATCTACAAATATGTGTGAGCTATCTGTTTCGATAAGGGAGTATTTTGCACACTTAAAGTCCAATCGTGATGTGTTTCTTGATATCATTGATCCTACATGTATAGGTATGTATCCATAATCCAGCGCCACGAATGATCGCCAATCACCAGACTGCTCGTGACGAATCACGCCCCAAATACCCTCTCATATACATGTATTCTGTAACTACATGATGTCGTTCCCTGTACAAGCGATGTCATACCTTTAACAATCCCTACCTACTTCAATCCCCGAGGACTCCGGCCCATCCGGACATTCGCGTAAACCACGTTCACGATATGACTACATACATGTACAAAAGTCTCTAGACACGGAATTACTGTGCTTCGCGCGTGGTCGGTAATGGAATGTGTATGGTCCGTGGGCCCCACCGCGTCTCGCCCGATGACGCAGTGTGGGCTGATGGACATGGAGGTTCCGTGTGCCGGATGCGAGGTGAATCCTACGGACGCGAGGCGTGAACTTATATTCGCGCGCTCGGGGCGGCTAATCGTCGTCATGATGGAGGTCATCATCATCATTATGATATAGGTGTGTTGGAGGTAGCTTTAAATGGTGCAGGTGAGTGTGCATGTGTGCTTCCGGGGAGGGTTTGTTTTGGGCATAGAAGATTGACATAGAAAATGATGGGGGTGACGTCGTTCGGATGGGTGAGGAATATCACAGTAAGGGCTATGGAGCGATTGACGACAGGGCCGACAATACATATTGATTCGGTCTCGAGATCCGGAACAGAATCAATGCAAGAAAAGCGTGGATCCGTTGTAATTATGATACCAGTGAGACATGTGAGATTGGCAGAGGTTTTCATCTGCATTTCGATGTAGCGAGCACGGCTGCCGGCACATGGATGGAAAGTGGATGTCGCCGGCAACTATGATTCTTGGTCCTCAAGCATTTTGTGTAAGCAGCGTCTGGACGGGAACAGTCTCAGCATGGTCCGAGAGAAGCGGTCTATCCGACTCGTGACGGCTGCGTAATTTTCGCAGTCTCAATATATTCTGCTATAGAGCTGCTGTTTGCAGTAGCATTTACACCACCGCTGGCAATCTAAATCATCTCAATCGTTTCAATTTCAGGCCTGATACAGTCGCTCCAGCCTCATCTGCAATGGAAGTTTTGGATACTTGACTGACGACTGCCCATCGACATCTTAACCTTTTCGTGTTGCTTCTCCTTCAACTTGGGCCACGATACTCCAGGGCTTCGTGGCTGAGACAGAATACGCCAATAAGATACGAGGCGTCTCCAGGCGCAACGGGGGGTGATGTGGAAGATTGAAGTAAGTCAAAGTAGTATTGTGCTGCATGTCTGGACCACTCAAGACCTGGACTGGAAATCACCATTATTCAACCGACTGCGCGACTTGCGCGGTGAAGTCGACGTGCAGTCCAGGTCGGCAGGGCCAGCAATGACGTCGTGGCTTGGCAGCATCACCAGCCGCGATCAAATGCACATGAATCTTACGCCAGACTCGCGCTCGCCTTGCTTGTGACGAGATCAGCATTTCTGGACGATCTACACTTCATCACCACCTCTGCGCCATCATACCTCATCCACCACCGCTACCACTACCTCCTCTTCCTCCTTCTCCCTCTCCTACTCCCTCCCAATTTCGCCTTCACTGCTTCACTCCTGTACTCTACATTGGACCCCCACCAAGCAACAAGCGACAAATCTTTCCTGTTACTGTCGTCATAGGCGTTAACGACTCGCTTCGACTTCGTGCTAATCCCTCCACAACCCCTCCAACCCTCGACAACACCAGCAGCGCCCGTTACCACGACCAATCCATGTCGATCTGAAGAGCAGACTGCTTCTTTATACCAGCAGCTCGTTCGATAACCTCATCTGACCATGTCGACCATACAGAACCTCAAGAACTTCATTCGCCATGGCAAACAGGCTCGCGATGCTCGCTCTCCCCAAGATCAAGCAACGACGCATGTCTCGCCAGTACACGCCCAACAGCAACGTGGGGCCGCACACGTCGGCGTGAGCGACCCCAACGTCTACGAGCACAAACCATTACACGGCGGTACAAACGCGCACGCGGGGTACTCTGCCGCAGCTGTGGACAACAGGAACAATGCTGCCAAGGCTGGACATGCTGCTGCTGATGCGACCGACGCACAGCGAAAGCGAGATCAGAAAGCAAAGGACTACGACCCCTCCGTGCTCGAGCGGATAGTAGCCGAAGAGCGTGAGAGCAAGGGCAAGCTGCCCAAATACCCAGGCCTCGAGCGATGGACACTCCTTGAAAAGATGGGAGACGGTGCTTTCAGCAACGTCTATCGTGCTAAGGATAACACCGGCCAATACCCAGAAGTTGCGATCAAAGTGGTGCGCAAGTTCGAGATGAATTCCACTCAGGTATGCAACATTCCCTTTTCCATGCACTTTCTTCTGGCTTTTCCTTTCCACATCCGTCTCTTCCCACCCCCTACAGCATCATAAACTTTTATGTGATGATCGTTCACCAACAATATGTCCTGATAGGGCGTGCTTCATCCGGACTACGAAAAAAAGGCGCCGAAAGGCGTGGAGGTGCGCATTACTCTAACTTCCCTCCCTATCGCTCTTTTGCCCACACTCAGCTTTTCACGACGAGCTTTGACTGACGGCATTTTGTACAGCGTGCAAACATCCTGAAGGAAGTTCAAATCATGCGACAGCTCGACCATCCCAACATTGTCAGCCTAGTCGAATTTTCCGAGTCTCGACAATATTACTACATCATACTCGAGCTCTGTCCAGGAGGTGAGCTGTTCCATCAGATTGTACGTCTGACGTACTTCAGCGAGGATCTTTCACGACACGTCATTCTCCAAGTGGCGAAAGCACTAGAATACTTACATGAGGAGGCTGGTGTGGTACATCGGTAAGCATGAGTGTTGATTATCATCTTACCTTGCTATACTGACCACTCTGTAACAGTGATATCAAGCCGGAGAATTTGTTGTTTTATCCGACACCATTCATCCCGACCAGAAATCCGAAACCCAAGGGTCCCGAGGACGAAGACAAGGCTGATGAGGGTGAATTCGTTCCTGGTGTGGGAGCCGGCGGCATTGGCGTCATTAAGATTGCCGACTTTGGACTTTCCAAAATCATCTGGGACAGCCAAACCATGACACCGTGTGGAACTGTCGGTTACACGGCGCCAGAGATCGTCAAGGATGAACGCTACTCGAAGAGTGTAGACATGTGGGCCTTGGGTTGTGTGCTTTACACACTGCTGTGTGGCTTCCCTCCATTCTACGACGAGAGCATTCAAGTCTTGACGGAGAAAGTGGCTCGAGGCCAGTACACGTTCTTGTCGCCATGGTGGGACGACATCTCAAAGTCAGCACAAGATCTTGTATCTCATCTCCTGACCGTCGATCCAGATCGGCGGTACGACATCAAGCAGTTCTTGGATCACCCTTGGATCAGAGAGTCCAATGAGGAAACCACGGCCGCTGCTGATGCACCACCTCTTGCAACGCCGCTGTACACTCGCCAGGGTCCGCCTTCTCTTGAGAAAGGTGGCTCACCACTCAAGCCTGATTTCGCATACCTCGATGAAACTCCTGGAGGCAACCGTCGTTCTGATTTCAGGTCACCGGGCGTGGTCAACCTTCGAGAGGTATTTGATGTTGGATATTCCGTACATCGACAGGAAGAAGAAACCAAGCGTCGCAAGAACTTCAAGCAGGGTTACCGCGGAGCTAATCCCATGGGCAACTCATTGAATGCCCTCGATGAAGACTATGACGACGAGTTTGAAGGACAAAGTGTACCGTATGATGCAAACAGCCAGAATCCACCAGCCAAGGTTCCCAAGGCCGGCGGTGTGCCGGATGTTAGTGGTATGGAGCAGAAGATGCGCAGCACCACCCTTTCAGCTGCTGCCCAAGCTCGACAGCAGGCTGCTCCAGCAAAGGCACCGGCCGCTAAAGGCTATGGTCAGCATTCTCCTGAAGTCGCCGCAGCAGCCAAGAGGCAGGTCAAGAAGCAAGCCGGACCTTTTGAGCTCAGCCTTGACAACGCCACGTTGCTTGGTCGCCGTGGCAAGAAGACTGAACCAAGTGGACTGAGACATGAACAAGCCGTCTGAGACCACTCGTCTGTTGCATCAACAGTACAAAAGAGCCTGACTCATGCTGTTGACGTTCTGCTCTCTTTCCGACCGTTCCTATGCCCAGAAAAGCTTTCCGAATAGAAACATCTCTACACTCCTACATGCATGGCGACTGCTATTGGTACCAGCGATTGAGGAAAGCGATCATGCCCCCAGCCCCGCACCATGGCACCAACTTGGCATTTGAAACCAGCGTCTGTTTCAACCCCCTTTATTCGCACTTCTCGCCAGAACTTCTTGAGAAGAGGTTCCATCAAGAGAGGTAATCAGAGCTCCCCCGTCTGTGTGTTCTGACTCTTTTGGGGTGCGGCAACTCCTCACGTGCCGAGCATCGATCAGCAAACCGCGACGGCGACACACGTACCTGCTTTTTGTTCTTGGTCTTTTTTTAGCTCATCCCCATCTCTTTGTTGTCTGGGGAATGGACGAGATGAGGTTGACGAGTCATGTATGTAGAACTCGTTCGATGAGGTTCACACCTTGTTGTGTCATTGAATGACCTCATTTCTTCTCGATCTGTCTTAATTCCGTGATGAATGTGGCTGTCTGCTCCGAATGCGGTACTTACCGTAGTATCGAGAGACTATCATGTCCACAGGAGCGAACTCCTGTTTTTCCCTCACTATCGTGCTTGAATCATATTGCCACGTCCTAGATTCGTTGTGTCCCTGTCTCTTGCTCTTAGGGTAAATCAAGATCATGTAGTTCATACTTAACATCAAAACCTCCTCCAGAGGTATCCAGGCCACCCGACGAACCTTCAGTCTCTCCATCGCCCCATACCATCCTCCCACATCCAGCAATGGTTCCAAGGTGCATATCTGGTCCTCCTACATTGCTGGTCTGGGAAAGTCTCAGCGATTCAGCGTCATATCTGTGCGGATGACTTGGACTTTGTGGACTACTCAGTAGGATCGGCTGTGTTTGTTCGATGTCGGTAGGTCGTGGATTTCCATAAGCGGTACGGTACCTTTTGATTGATATGCCGAAGATGGTGTGTAAGGTCGACTACTGCTAGGTAAGCGAGATTATGTGTTACAGGCGTGGCGTAGTCGTGTACATGATAAGGCAGAAGGTGAAGACTGCCGAGAGTGTGCGGATGGATGGATGATGGAGATGGGATTGAGAGATAAAGGGAGAGGGAGTGCTTTGCTTTGATATTGCTGTACATTATGATCTTGCTTGAGGGGGAAATTCACAGCGTATACGGCTCTATGGAGGGTAGAGAACGGATCCGCATTGAACGCTGTATCATGTATATGACTTCTACTATGAACTTGCTAGCTGGGAGTTCTATGTGGCTCTTTTGCAAGGAGAAGAGCAAAATAAGTTGTTGTATAGATGCCAGGTGGCTGGACTTGACCATCTTTTCCAAGGCAACTTCAGAAGTGGGGAGTCTGTGCCAGACGCTTGACTCTGCTTGTGTTGAGCGTCGTCTGCAGTGACATCTCCCAGTGCTAAGCATGAGCTAGGCTAAGTAATGTCGAGACGCAAGGAGTCATACATCCCATTAGAGCTCACGCCGAGGCGCAAAGGAGATATAAGGTATGAACTATGAAGGTCCGTTGGTAGGTTCGTTCTTGCAAATTCCGGTCAAACGCACCCCTTCGACAGTTACACAAAGGCAAATGTCTCGGGAGCGGTCACACCCTATCCAGCCCGCAGCGACCATTGAAACGCAAGACGCGAGACTGCGGACTGCTCTTCTGATGAAGATCTTGTGGGAGAGCTCCCCGAAGGGACAAGTAGCTGGACGCGTGTGGAACTTGCTGTGGTGTGGTAAGGTGGCAAGGGGAGGCTGAGAGTAGTGTAGAGTAGGATCTGAGGTGCTGTGATGTGGTAAAGGAGACCTACGGGATTCGTGCTGAGGTTACTCTCAGCCAAAAGGGCGAGTAACGTCTCGTGCTGGATGCACGGAGGAGAATGGCCGTTGAGGACTATACGCGCCGGTGAACGACATCTGGAGACATCCTCTGTCGGTTTCCAGAACAGCGCAGACTCGTTTCATCCTGCCTCATTCCGTTGAGGCCATTTCTTGAACCACTCGAGGGCAATTCCGATGAGCCAGGATGATTGCCACACCATTATGTCGCGCGTGTAGAGCATTCAGCTTGAGCTGCCATACAGACTTGAGCGTTCGATATCGGATGAGGCGATTCGATGGTTCTCTATGTTAGAAAGTTACTTAGTTGTTTCCAGTTGGTATGATCCAGACCCAGTGCGCGTGCTTGAACAGAGACATTCTCTACTATCTTCGCACAAGCAGGCGCTCATGCACCGGAAGAGGACCAGAGTTGGATACTACCCGGGTCCATGGTTCCTTGAGGCGGTCCGAGGTGCTGGATTCTGGAAATGGTTTCGGACATTAGTAATTTCTGGCCGTTCCCTCGAGGTATTCTCGCCGAATGCCGACAGTGCTCCTTGCTGGTACAATTGATGAACGATGCTACAGATGTTGGTGTGAGTACCCAAGGCACCGCGCATCTGATTGAGATGTTATGTGGTTCGGTGCTGAGAAATCGGCATGTCGCACGACGAGCATGGTATGCCTGTAGGACAAGGACATTGTTGTAGACAAATTTAATCCATGGCTGAGAGTTTTCCGTTTACCAAGAATGGCAAGAAGTCGTGGTACAGGAACAACCACAGCGGCGTACAGATTCTCTGGACAGGTCTCACTCCAATGAGGAACGGGTGATCTTTGCAAATATAAGGCTGTAACAATAAGTGTTGCTTTAAGCTTCAATTTGTGCTTTGTAAAGCTCTATCTGATTCATCCCTTGCTCTCGAAGTCGCGTCGCCGACACTTTGCCCAATCAGTCTTGTCGATTGCCAAGACATAACCTTCAATCCAGAGTCAAGCACCACTCACCAACACTTCAACTTCATCTTGCCCAGTACAGTCACTGACACAACACGCAAGTGCAACCATGGCGGAAGATGACATGGACATCGACGAGGGGGCTGTCAGCGCCAATCCCGCACCAGCCACAAACAACACGAAAGAGCCTCGTACTGAAGATCAAGCTACTGCGGTCCGCAGTGTAGAAGGCTGGGTCATTTGCGCTATCAACGTTCATGAGGAGGCTTCCGAGGAGGACATCACAGATATGTTTGGGGAATACGGGGATATCAAGGGTATCCAAATGAACCTTGATCGTCGATCTGGATTCGTCAAGGTATGCTTGAAATGGATATACCTGATCGTGTTTGTGCAGTATGTTGACCTCTTCAACAGGGCTACGTATTCATAGAGTACCCGACAATGCAGGAAGCGGAGGCAGCCATCGCAGGAACCAACGGGAAAGAATTGCTCGAACAGAAGCTCCGTGTCGACTACGCGTTCGTGCGGCCTCCTCCGCGCAACCACGCAGCTTCTGGCGGTGGAAGTGCTCGCGGCAACAGAGACGGCGGTAAAGCTCGCAGCAGAAGCCCGGAGGCTCGTGACAGGAATGGTCCTGCCAGCACAGAAAGGACCTAGCCGGTCTTCCAAGCACGATTCCGTAGCGAGGCGAGCAACAACTACTTTGCAATGCATCGCAAAAATTCCTTCTTTGGTATGCCACGTCACGTCTGTGGAAATGGACGCTGAGTTTGGGACACTCTACTTTCTGACTTCTCTGCGCTGACTCCTCGATACTGCGCTACTGGAACTGGTCACCAATTGCATCGGCCACTCATGTACGGACGTGAGGCGATCAGTAACAAAGATCGTGAGTGGAGACATGCTAGAAACAAAGGGCTTGTCTGTCAGGAGTGGCTTCGACGATGCCTCAAGCGTGAGGATCGAATCACACAGTTAGTAGATCCTACATTTGCTACTCTCGTCATGAAACTGACCTTTGGCACAGTGATGTATGATGTTGATATTGATCGTTGGAGATACATGGTGCATGTTTCTGATTGAAGATATGAGAGACAAACAGAAATGGCTGCCTGAGTCGCTTTCAAGCATGATCTCAACCGTGCAGACCATGTTCCGCAGCTCTGAAATGATACCCATAAACTCTGTTCTCTCTACTTCTCAGTGACTTCACGTTGACAGTAGTATGTGCAGGCTCGCCACGGCCACAATCGATGAAGCGATACGTGATGTGCCCAGCCGCACCCTGCAGTCTGTCCATCACCCCAGCCTGCATCACATCGCCTTCCTGATATAAGTGCCACGAATTTGTGCATTGTTTCATTTCGCTGCAAATACAGCCATGCCTTAACCGCTGCGGTGTATGACGCGTGCTTGCTATTGCGTTTGATGCACATTTAGCGATTCGTTTGCTGATTTGGCACCGTGTTCCTTGGGGTGCTTGCTAGGAATCCTCCGCCTTCTCAGCTTTCCTGCTCGTTGCACTGGACGCCGCAGGTATGCACTTATCATTCCGGTCTATTGATCATCATTTGTAGCAACTGACATCGCTAAGCCGCTAGCAGCCAATTGTACTCGAAGACCAGTTGATCAACGTTCTTCTGCAGATCCGATGCCTCTTTCGAAGCTAAGTCTCCACTTGCGCACTGCGTATATGACTGACCGGATAAGAAAGATGGTAGGAGCGCCAAGAGGGCAATAGGCTTGGACGATTGCCAGAAAACAGTCGCTATAACGGTAAGACCACCTTATGTGTCCGTACGTTTTCCCTCCCTGGCTCTTCCTAGCTAATGTGATTAGATTGGAGTTCCTTCGCGCCTACCTTCCTGTTGTTCTCTAAGACTGAGGGTTGTCATGTAACTCCTCCGAGCGTCTGCCAAAGGTCGCAGGGAGCTCTATGGTTGAGGGACGCGTCTACTCTGGTCGAGCCCTTAGGGTGATATATGATCACATGTCGATCCAGTTTCTGCATTGATCAGCCGAGTGCAGGCTGTCTTCCCATCAAACACATCTCTCTCAGCTGGAGCGTGATAGCATCTTTTGGGAGCTGATCCCAGCTGGACCTCAGGGGCTGGTCAACAAAACAACGATGACAGCTGTTAGGCATGTGCCGTGTACGTTGTGGGTGACTGTTCCATCAAAGGATGGACATCATGCTCAAGCTGATACGAAGAGTTCTCTAGCAGCAAATGCTCGCTAAGCGGACGCGTCAATTGCGGCATGTGATAATCTATGCTCTGCTGACTGTTGTGACACAAACGAAGACCGCACAGTAAATGCGCTACGCACTGCTGCCATATTCACCTTCACCTTTACCAACAAGCACTTTACTGAAACTTCCAAACATCTCTCTACTTGCAAGCCTTCCTCGAGACGCCCAATTCATCCGTATCGTCAAGCAGAATCAAACAAGCAAAGTCATTGCAAGCACTTCTCAACTCCTTGAGTCACTACCGGCACACTCGACAAGCAACGACTCACCAAGAACCCGACGAGTACAGCTACAACCTCCTTCAACTGAGACCAGTCTGCCGCAAGTCAGCATCTCCAAGAAGTCTACCTCCTCAACTGCAAAATGTCGGTCATCAACAACATCCGCAATGATTTGAAGGAGAGACACCACGACGTACCAGCTCCTCACGCGTCAAATCGTCACTTCTCACTTCCTGCTCACTTTCGTACTGGCCAACACGTACTGGTTCGTCGGGCAACATCCCAAGGCCACTTCTTTGAGGACTTCAACGCACAAACACCCAACAGCTTCGTAGCAGAGCTACAGCAACGTGCTCGCACAATCATCTTCACCATGGCACGGCAGGAGATCCCTCCATCATTCCCATCCACGCTGCTCTCCTCCATCTCATCGACCCCAACATGCCCGTCGCTATGCTCCGACAGCGTGTACAGCGTGGCAAGCACTCCTGGGGATGGCTCCCTGTCGTCCAGATATTTCCCGTTGACCAATGGAGGTGAGGTTCCGTGCCCACGCCACTTTCAGGTCAGAGATCTTGCCGATGCTGTGGGCCACGACGTGCTGGGCCGACTGATGGCAGCCACCATGCACCGCGCCGACACCATCGCAGCAGCGATGCGGACGAGCGAGAGGCTGCGATATGCCATCAACGCGCTCGCTGCTCGTGGCGTGGCCGGTGTCGAGGACGCTGCGGACGTGATCCGAGCAGAGATGGCGCCACCAGACCTGGCGGATGGTGTTGTCTGGTTCACCAACATGCGGAACGCAGATCGGGTCGCGGTGGCACGCGGTATACTGCGTATGGCTATGTTACAACAGCGAGCATGATGGAGGAAAGGAAAGGGAAAGGAACGGAAAGCGAAAGAAGATCAGCGGAAATTATACCCATGCTACCAGAACGTAGCAAATGCTTAGTGTTTGATTCAAGACTGACCATGTTCACTCTATCTTATGCTGTGCCAGCCACTGTTTCGTTTGCCTTGTCCATGCCACTTTGACGCTCTATTAGTCTTGACTCCCTCGACTTTCCGCTCTTCACAGCCACTACCTCCTAGCATTATGACATGAGGCTGTAAGATGAGCGAATGCGTGTTTTATGATGTTTCTTGGCTACCCACTACTGCCACTGACTGACAGACAAAGCTGGTGTTGTGAGAAATAGCTGACTTGAATATGGCGATCTACCAAGAAGATATTCTGAGACTTACTTCTAACGAGCAACAGACAAACATTCATGCACTTAAAGTCAATAGCAAGTAACCAATGTCTGGGGCGTCGTCAGTCGAAGCTTTAGGTGAGGTCCCTTGAGCTTCAAGCTATCACAGATTGGTCATGGTGTGGAATTCGATCAGTGCACAACGGGAATGAGCTTCTCATGCAAGGGAAGAACATCTCCCTTGTAGAATGTGCTCAGGTTGACTAGGGTCAATGGCATTGTTGGAAGATGAGCTGATATGGTCTCAGATTTAGTAGCGAACGTCCCCGTGGATCGTATAATCCAGGGCAAAGTCGCATGGAGTCTGTTCCCTTGCGTGAGCCATTCTTTCTTGGACTCTTCGTCTAGTAAACTGTCGCTTATGCAATGCATACCGATTGAACCAATGTTGCTCAGGGGAATGATTGCAGCAGTACGACGCGCATTAGCCAGTGCCTACATGTATACAAGAATGCCTTGAAATGTGTGTTGTACCATGCTGATGCTTAGCAGACAGCTACATTGCTAGCGCATTGGTTGACATCGCGTGCGCCGGTAGAGAATCCGTCTCTGACGTGCGCAAGAGTCCCGCCAGGCTGTACATACATGTCTGGTACATGTACTTCTTGAGCGTTTTCGGTCATGGAAGAGAAACACGACTCTGCATTTCGCCGAACAATGGCACCCTCTGAACAGACGCCTCTGCTGCAACGCGTTCCGATTGCAGAACAGCAGCCAAGGTATCCGCATGTCACGGTATGCTACTGATCAGATATACCGAGTGTTACATGTGCTGAGACAGAAGTACTATAGCTTCGCAAATATTGTACAATCGTCCTTACTGCAATTCCCCTCCTCACACTAGCCATCGTTCTGCTTTGCCTTGCAATCACCGGTTCGGAGTACTTTGACGACTCCAACACTCTGTTGTTGAAGCTGCCTCATTCCTCATGGCCGGAGTCGCACGGAATCTCGTACACGTCGTTGAAGAAGCTGTTACTGTCGACTCCGGATGCAAAGAAGGCTCGCGAATGGAGCAAGTACTATACTGCTGGACCGCATCTTGCGGGTAAGAATCTGAGTCAAGCACAGTGGACAGCGGACAAGTGGGCGGAGTGGGGCGTAGACTCTAGCAAGGTCGTGAGCTATGAGGTCTACTTGAACTATCCAGTTGCCCACCGACTGGCATTGTTGAAGGATGGCAAGGTGAAGTTTAAAGCAACACTGGAGGAAGATGTGCTTAAAGAAGATCCAACTAGCGGCTTGGAGGAAAGGATACCCACATTCCATGGCTACTCCGCGAGTGGTGATGTGACTGGACGTTTGGTGTATGTGAATTACGGCACCTATCAAGACTTCGAAGACTTGCAGAAGGCTGGCATCAGCGTCAAGGATCGGGTCGTAATAGCAAGATATGGAGGCATCTTCCGAGGATTAAAGGTGAAGAGAGCGGAAGAACTGGGCGCTATCGGCGTGATAATATACTCAGATCCTGGCGACGATGGCGAGATGACGGAAGAGCACGGTCACAAAGCGTACCCAGATGGGCCAGCCAGGAACCCGAGCAGTGTGCAGCGTGGTAGTGTCAATTATCTCAGTACGTGGTTAACCCTTGCTTCATTCCCACTTAACAGACACTGACCATAGACAGGCATTGCCCCTGGCGATCCAACAACAGTCGGATATCCTTCATTGCCAGGCTGCGAACGACAGTCTACAGATGGCAACATCCCCACCATTCCGTCTCTCCCCATCTCCTACGCAGAGGCTTTGCCATTCTTGAAGGCACTGAACGGCCATGGACCAAATGCCACATCCTTTTCATCCTACTGGCAGACTGGCGGGCTTGGCCACAAAGGTGTAGAATACAACATCGGTCCTTCACCCTCTTCAGTCACTGTCAACCTTATGAATGAGCAGGAGTACGTCACAACGCCTCTGTGGAACGCGATTGGCGTGATCAATGGCTCGATCGCAGATGAGGTCGTTGTCATTGGCAATCATCGCGATGCGTGGATCGCTGGTGGTGCTGGTGACCCCAACAGTGGCAGTGCTGCACTCAATGAAGTCGTGCGATCTTTCGGTCTTGCATTGGAGCAAGGCTGGAAGCCTCTACGAACGATTGTGTTCGCGTCATGGGACGGTGAAGAGTACGCACTCATCGGGTCGACCGAGTGGGTGGAAGAATATCTACCCTGGCTATCAGCATCGACTATCGCATACATCAATGTCGATGTGGGGGCAGTCGGCCCTCACTTCTCTGCATCTGCCGCACCACTTCTTAATCAAGCCCTTTACAACGTCACGGCTGAGGTTCAGTCACCCAATCAAACCACCAAAGGCCAATCAGTGCGCGACATCTGGAATGGGCACATCGGCACCATGGGTTCAGGCTCGGACTTCACAGCCTTTCAAGACTTTGCTGGAATACCTTCCATCGACATAGGATTCAAGTCCAATTCTGATGATGCTGTCTATCATTATCACAGCAACTACGATTCTTTCCACTGGATGGAGAAGTATGGCGATCCTCATTTTGACTATCACATCACAATTGCGAAGATCATCCTCCTCCTCGCTGCGAAGCTTGTAGAAGAGCCTGTTGTGCAATTTAATGCGACAGAATATGCAGTGAGCTTGGGGAAGTACCTCGACAGCGTCAAAAAGACTGCAGCTGCGTCACCTGTCGCCATTGCCGGTAGTACGTTCGCAAGCTTAGAGCGCGCAATTGGCGCTTTGTTGGAGACATCTCAGACTTTCGACTCAGCCGCGCTCAAGCTGAGCGAGACTGTGAAAACCACATCGTTCGCGGCACAATCAGACCCATCAGCGCTGGAGAAGGTGTTTGAGGAAGTCCGTGAGATTAACACCAAATACAAGCTCCTCGAACGACAGTTCCTGTACGAGGCAGGCTTGGACAGTCGATCTTGGTTCAAGCATACTGTGTTTGCACCAGGCTTATGGACAGGATATGCTGGCGCGACATTCCCAGGACTTGTGGAGGCTCTTTCAGACGGCAACCAGACGCAGATTGAGAAGTGGGTGGATATCATTGAACAGCGCGTTGACGGTGCGGTGGGATTGTTGGAGCTGTAAATGCTGTTGAAGAATCTCATACACGATCTTGCGTTTTACGATAGATATCAACGACGAACACGCTATATGACAATGATTTCTACGATCTTGCAAGCCATAAATGATTCTGTTGGAGCGTTCAATTTGGCACCTGGCGAGAAGTGGTTCTTGAGGTCAGATCGGCGTATAGAGCTACCTCTTCATCGCGTATCAGCCATGCTGAGAGCTTCGGGATATGCACCGAAAGCTTTCTCCTGTGCTCGCAACATCGCGTGCATGCGTCCATGAACACTTTTATCTGACACGTTCTATTTACAGTATACCATGAAAACCATCTAATCTTTCCATTTCGCTATACCCAACTGACTAATGACCGCAATTCCAGAGCAACTGGCACAAAATAATGTTGACGTCACGAAGTCCCGCTCCAACGCAGCGTACTATGATTATAACCTCATCATTGACTCTGCAGTACATGTAGGAAACGACCGATGAGCGAAAATGATGATGCTCATGACGTTCTCTGAGCATCATCTGTACCTGACGATCATCGAGCCTTTTGGCTTTAGGTCCAAAGAGATAAGTGACTAACATCAGAAGAAGGCTCTCATATGAGCAGCGACTTTCCTGCTCGCGTGTTCACTTGATTTCATATATCTCACTGCAGCAAAAGTGTACATCGAATCATATACTCCATCTATCCGTCGAGAAAGAGAAAAGAAACGATCGCGTACTTACCTTAACGAAACCCCAAACAATCCACTTTTTCCAACCCTAAAGAATGCCTCACTCCAAGACACCGTACGCCTCCCCCTTTCTACCCTCATCTCCTTCGCTCCCCATCTCTTCCTCCAAAAACTGACATCCCCACCCTCTTTGCAGAGGCGGCCAAGCCGCCAGCGACAACTTCAACAAGAAGGACGCTGCGGCCAAAGGCCTAGGTGCGGATAATGCACCCGCACACAAAGACGCCCGCGCCCCAGGCGAAGCACCCGTCGCGTCAGACTCAGGATCCGTCAACACGGGCGTCGAGGCGGGCACGAACCAGCCGGGCGAGAAGGGCATCAACCAGCCGATTGTGGGGACGCAGCCGACGAGTGGGAATGCGAATATGAAGTAGATTGGATAGGAGGTGGAGGAGATGTAGGGTAGGATGAAGTAGACATCGAATGATTGGATATCTGAATGGCGATTTCTTGCGTAAATGCTTCAGGTGCAATAAGTTGAGTTGAGTTGAATTCTTTCTCTATTTTATGCCTTTCAGTCTTCTTACTTGCTGCCCCTTCTTCATATTACGAACACCTTGCTCCTTTCATTTCCTCCAAAGTCAAAATTTCACTCGTCCAAAAACGTCACGCACTTCTCCACCTCCTCCCTTGGCACCTGGATCTCATTGACGGGATGTCTCTCCGCCGGCCACCCAATCGACATCCCACAGAGCACGAGCTGGTCCTCCGCGAGCCCAAATTCCCTCCTCAACACCTCCGGATACCCCGTAACAGACACCTGCAGACAGCTCCCCAGCCCGCGCTCCGTCATCGCCAGCATAAAGGTCTGCAAGAACATGCCGACGCTCATGGCGTCAACGACCTCTAGCGTCGCGTCCATCGATATGACCGCGCAAACTGGTGCGTCGAAGAAGGCGTAGTTGCGCAGCTGCGCAGTCCGATGCGCCTCCTTGTCGCTGCGAGGAATGTTGTACCCCTGCGCGCCATACAGCAGATGGCCGTACTCTGAGCGAAAATGCTGGAAGTGCTCTGGCAGCGGCGGGATGTTTGGCCCATGGGTTGCGGCGACGGCTTTCATAGCGCTGACGATGCGGTCTCGCGCGCCGCCCGAGGCGACGGTCAGCCGCCAGTTTTGGATGTTGGAGTTCGACGGCGCGAGCTGAGCGAGGGCGAAGCAGGAGAGCAGGACTTCGCGTGGCACTGGGTCGGGCTTGTAGAAGCGGATGCTGTGGCGGTGGCGGATACAGGTCTCAAGAGTCTCGGTGTGGGATGGGGTGGAGGTGAGCGGTTCATTGTTGCTGTGTTCTGCCATGGTTGAATGTATGGGTGGTTTGCTTTGTTATATGAATGCTGCAATCCTGCAAGCTTGAAATCCAATATCAATCAACCAAAGGCGAAATCAGCAGTTGTAGTGGACCATGGAGTTCCCCATGTTATTCCCAATCCAAGCTTTCCCATTCAGATTACCGCAGGCCTTTTATATCTTCCGCATCCAGTCCTGTGTATTATCAGGCGTTTGCACATCATGTGGTCTTGCGGTGGCTGTCCTTCCAAAAGTGTCGTAGATTCTGGAGTAGCTAACTTATCGTAAGGCGATCACGTAAGGGAACTAGTATTGATTAAGCTGCTGGATGCGAAGTGGTTGTGAGAGTGCGGATAGAGCACCACGAAGCTAGAATACTGGAAGTGTACCTTGGGTCGATCAGTTGTCGATCGGCGGCTGGCAGTGTTCAGCTCTATCAACGGCCAGCTTTCATGGATCTTGTACACCAAGCTTTGCAGGTTACATCAACAGGCCTTGCTAATTAGGAACAAAGGTGGCTACGCTGTACTGATAATAGCTGTTGTCTATCATCTGGCATTCGAAATACAAGCGTGAAGTGTTAGCAACTCTCCACAGAACGACAGACTGAGGAAGCTTCAGTGTGAATGCGACTGCTGAGATCATTGGTGCACACTTGATTTCAAAAAGTGTGTTTTGAAATTGAAGAATTACACCATTGTCGTATCGACCTGGAGCTCTTTCACTCCTTGTTATACACAAATCCGAGAGCTAATCTCCTCCCCAGCCTTGCATTTCCCCAAGCCTCCGCTACCTCCCCATCGAAGATGCAATTGTTCGTAGAAGTCGTAGCAGTCGTGATGTCCACATCTACCTGACGCAGTAGCCACCGTCAATGACGATGTCAGCACCGGTGGTGTAGGTGGACGCGTCCGAGACGAGGTAGACGTAGGCGCCCTTCAACTCCTTGGCCTCGCCGTTGCGGTTCATGGGGATCATGCTCTTCCACAGGTCCTGGGTCTTCTGGTCGACGAAGTCGGAGAGACCGGTGTCGATGTAGCCGGGAGAGATGGAGTTGACACGGGCGAAGTCGCGCCACTCGTTGGCCAGTGAGCGAGCCATGTGAATGCAGCCGGCCTTGGCGACGTTGTACGAGGTTTGCTCCTGCGGGAAGTTGGCAATGTGGCCGGACATGGAGGCGGTGATGACGAGCGAACCCGTGCCACGCTCCTTGAAGTGGTGGCCGACGGCCTTGGCGCAATGGAAGGTGCCGTTGAGATCGACCTGGACGACGTGGTTCCATGCCTCGACGGAGCCATCAAGAATGCCGCTGTCGGCTGTGGCACCGGCGTTGGCGATGAAGGCATCGATCTTGCCGAAGTCTGCGATGACATCCTTAACCAGCTTCTCGACGTTCTCGTACTGGTCGATCTGGCACTTGTAGGCCTTGGCCTTGACGCCGTAAGCCTCTGCGATCTCCTTTGCGTTCTTCTCGCCACCCTCAGGGCGCGAGGAGTAGGTGATGGCAACGTCCGCACCCATCTCAGCGCAGCCGCGAGCAGCCTCAATGCCCATTCCTCGCGGTCCGGAAGCACCGGTAATGATGACGACCTTGCCCTTGAGGGACAGGAGGTCCTTGAGGTGGGTAGCCTTGGGAATTGCGATAGGCATGATGAGAGATGTGTGTGGTTGGTGGTAGGATTGGAATGGATCGAAGGGGTTTTCTTGTAAGGAGGGAAGAGTGATTCGGAAAGAGTATTGCAATGGAAGTGTTTATACGATGAAAACGGAAAAGGTGGAAGAGCGAAAAGGCCGATTATTATCAATGAGACCGAGCTTGCCCCTCATCCATCACCACCTTACCTCACCTCGCCGCTCGAGCTGCCATCATCATAGTGGGGCACGGCAGTCTTGCATGTGAGTGTGATGGACAGCTGTGTCATCGCCCGGACGCGTCGCGGATGGAATACCGTTGTTCTGATTGCTCTGCTTCTTGACGATATCGAAGGATCAAGTCAGTCATTGATGCCAGACATTCAACGCGAGCAATACATCTCTGGAACACTTGAACCATTGAGCATCAGGTACTGTTCCAAGAGACAAACCCCTCCTTCAGCGCGGGCGTGGTCTCTGCTATCGTGGCGTCGCTCTTATCCCATGTGGTCGCAGCCACCAAGTGACGCACATCCCGCCTCTGTCCGGCCTTCAACTTTTTCTCCGGCACATCTTGGCGCGACTATTGCGGAACTACTGAAGGTAAAAGTGCTAGAGGAGTTTCTTTCTTTTGCAAGCATCGAGATTACTCCTATCATACCCGTAATCAAAAATCTCCTATCTCTTGTGTCACGATCTTCGCTGCAGTACGAGATTGCCGCCAGGACGAGAGAAGATCTGATAGCCATTGGGACGAAAACGATGGCAGCGAGGTTGATTGCGGCATTAATCGAACATCGGAAGAATGCCCATGAATCTTGGTCGGGAGTATCGCTCAGTCATACTAGGAAGTGATAGAGCTTGATTCGTTGTCTCTCGTCGGAACAACGGAGCATAATCGTGGGCAACTCATGTTGTATTCCTCCGTGTCTGGTTGAGGAACAGCTCTTTTGGTCTATGGCGGACCATACTGTGCGTTCAGTGCGCAATGCTGGTATCTGTCTGTGACTGGAGACCGGGATATCAGGACCAACTCTAGACTGGCTCCGTGCTGGATTGTTGCTGTCCTGTTATGACTTTGAGACCTGGCGGTTACACCAGCATAGTTTCGATCTACGTACGCTTTCGCACTTTGTGTGGATAGTCCACTGGAGACTGCGCAAGAGAGCAGAATGACGCGGCACAGCAGTCTGGACTATCGAATCGATGTCTTTGGTGACTACTGCACAGAACAGCTTCACGTCGTTGTCTCTCAAGAACAATGCTTGGAGGACGCGACGTCTATCTGCCAGGACGCGCCTGTAGGCTACACTCTCATCTCAAAGCCTTCGCACCCCATACTGTGTGAGATTGACGATGTCAACGATCAACTTCAACGCTCCACCATATCCTGCCATCAAGCTACCTTATACCAGAACTAGAGTAGGGAAAGTCATCGCTCTCTAGCTGTTCCTACTGCTAGAGGTACACAATTACCTTGTACTTGCCTGTAGTTTGATTGACTACATCGATCAATCAAGAAATCTTCCAAGCTATCTCACCCTAGATACAGTGACAGTGACTACCAACAGGACTTCGGTCAATATTTAGGACGATTCTTCTTCAAATCGCAACTGTTAGCTGCAGGTAGCTATCTTCGCTGGCTATGCCGCTTGTTTGCCTTCACAGGAAATCGTGACGATTCCTAGGTGACGCGAATGTGATTCCATGGAGAAGAGCGGGATCACGTTGCAGTAATCCTTCTCTGATACCTAGTTACGAGAAGTATACACGAATCATCAATGCCTCAATGGAATCTACCATCTATTCACTAGACGTTTGGCTGACGTACGCCCTACTCATCACAAAATACTGAATGCTCTGTGACCTCACTGCCTCTGGTAGTCAAATATTGTTGATCTCTGTGATGGATCCATGATTTCAGTTACGTCGGTATCACAACGTTGTCAACGCATTAATCGTAGTTGTCCTAGGTGTGTAGAACTATCCATCCGCAAATTCTCTGCTCGACGTCTTAATTGGGGGTTTGCTGGTCACTCCAGACGATCCTTGGTAGCATCATGTCCCCTTGTAGTAAATATAGCAATATAGTCAACGAATGCATCTGTACACGCGCGTAACCGATCAAATCAGGGCGGACGGGCTCCGGCACAATCGGAAGTCGGGCGCCAGCAATGACCCTGGCCATCATAGGTTGATGTGATATATGCACCATCCAACACTTCACCAGCATCCAGCATGCTTGCACGTGTAAGCAGCACAAGCATAGAATTCCTCACATGAAGCAGAACCTCACCATTACTTCCTCGCGCCGAACCACCAGATAGTTAGCATCTAACCTCCACCTCCTTCGCCCTTCTGTCTTGTCTGTCCATGCAGTTTTGTGGAGACTATTTGGATCATCAGCGACCACGCCAAAAGCGGTCGAACACGGCTGAAGCACGCGACACCTGCTCTATATCAACAGACCCCTGCCATGAATAATCGTCCCCACCATCATTATCCGCCGTCGTTCGCTCACAACACCACCCCCTCGCGCCAGTCCAACGACCAGACCGACGATAGCGGTGTCGAGCTTAGATGGCCTCTCGCCCCCTGGATGGGACGTGACGATGTACCCATCCCCTCCACTACTGCTGCTGCTGTAGGTAGCGTTGACCAGAACCCTCTTCGTAAACGTCGATACACTGGCCAGGAGCACGACAGAAGGCCTGCTCCATATCCCAGCAGACTACCCATCGGAGAGACGACACCGCCATCACGCGCAAGCAACAGTCGAGACACAGCTATCAACTTGATCACCCCACCAGCTCCAACCATGATGCCCCGCCAGCTGCATAGAGATGAGGGAGCCAACCCTGAGAGGAGAAGAGAGAGCGTTCCGAGGGTGCCGATGTGGCAGCCCGACGGCATGGTGAATGCGTGTCCGGTTTGCCAGGCTAGGTTTACATTTATCAACCGCAAACACCACTGCCGGAAATGTGGCCGTGTTGTCTGCAATTCTTGCTCACCACATCGCATCACAATCCCGCGACAATACATTGTCCGCGCTCCGGTGGCACAAGAAGCAGATACACAAGGGAGTCCGGTGCAGGAGAACCCAGCTCTGGGGGGAGGAGAGATTGTCAGAGTCTGCAATCCCTGTGTTCCAGATCCATGGCCAAGGCCGAACAGTCCTCCACCGCGTCCTGTGGATACAAGAGGGCCAGCGGAGATTCCTGTCTTCAACAACTACATGCAGCGCGCGTCGAATGATGACCTACGCTCTGCACGTCAACGAGTAGAGCGCTATCACTACAATCGACCACCACCTCAGTTGCCCAACGGAAGATATAGATCGGTGTCGTATCTACCACCTCCAACCGCCAACACCATAAGACCTCTAGCAACTTCACAAGACATTCCGAGGCTGAGCTTCCGCGAGACCAACACTGCTGCTTCTCGTCCCATCCCGAACCCGCCTACTGGTTATCATCCTGATCGACCGCTGCCTCCTTTGTGGTTCGACCCGACCCATCCTTCATCATCACGTCCTGTGCCTCACCGACACTCCCACAGCAGTTCTACTGCAACGATGGACCCACGTAGATTGAGTGGCAACTTCACCCAACGTATGCCGGACTGGGGCATCCCAGGAGAACCGTTCGCCACTAGGCCGGTGCCTCCACCAAAAGCCAAACGAGTCGTCAAAGAGGAGGATGAATGTCCTGTGTGTGGTGTAGAGCTGCCTCCAGATGAGCAGCTTCGCGAGACCCATGTACAGGAATGCATTTCCGCACGTTTCTCTACCGGTGCAACTCCACCATCAGCAACCGTCCTCGCTAACACCGCGGCTACCGACGCTGTGGGCACCAACACATACCCTGCCGTCCGCACTGCAGGCCCAACAGCATCATCTCCCACGGCTGTGAACCGTCCACGTGCTACGAGCTACCGTCCTCGGGGTATGGCTGTCTACACTGCTACTGAGAAGGACTGTGTGAATGCTGAAGGCGAGGCGCAAGAGTGCGTCATCTGCTTTGAAGAGTTTCAGCCTGGCGATGAGCTAGGTCGCATGGAGTGTCTGTGCAAATTCCACCGCGTGTGCATTCGCAGCTGGTGGGAGCGGAAAGGCGGCGGTAGTTGTCCCACACATCAGCTGCAGGAGTGACGACTGTTAGATCACGAACCCAAGGTTCACCACATTACGAGACACGATTGAAATGAAGGATTTTGGGTTAGATTGCAGTATTGAAAACATTTCAGGGGTCGGAGTTCTACGGGTTGGGGAGGAAAGGGCAGAATACAGACTGGATTCATTGGGGGATTTTGCTGTCTTGCTTTCTAGATACCCACAGATCCGCTCAATTGGGCATGGCACACCTCTGAGCCACGCGATAGTTACGAAAGGCAAACGCTTCGTCATTGTAACAGCCGTGTAACGTTCATCAACCTCGTCACCGCGTCCCTCCCCACCATCAATTATGCACACCCCCTCCCACATTCGCTGTACTCCTGCCCAAGCCCGTCTTGTACCCCTCCAACGCCCGCTCACGCGCGAACTTATGCTCCACAATCGGCTTCGGATAGCCCGCCTTCTCCGCCTGCTTCGCCGCGCCACGGCCATACGGCTCGTGGATCGCCTTGCCCTGCACCTCGCGCAGCTCCGGTACCCATTTCCGGATGTACTCGCCGTGCTCGTCGAACTTCTCCGACTGCAGCAGCGGATTGAAGATACGGAAGTAGGGCTGGGGGTCGACACCCGTCGACGCCGCAAAGCCCCAGCCGCCGTTGTTGGACGCGAAGTCGCCGTCGATCAGCGCCGTCATGAAGTAGCGCTCGCCGCGCCGCCAGTCGAGCAGCAGGTGCTTGGCCAGGAACGAGGCGACGATCATGCGGCAGCGGTTGTGCATCCAGCCGATGCTGCGCAGCTGGCGCATTGCCGCGTCCACGATCGGGTAGCCCGTGCGGCCCTCGCACCATGCGGCGAAGTGCGCGTCGTTGTACTCCCATGGGATCGCGCTGTACTCGTACTTGAACGGCTTGGACATGCACACGTACGGCCAGTGGGCGAGGACGTGCTTGTAGAAGTCGCGCCACGCCAGCTCTGAGATCCAGGTTTGGATGCCTAGGTTGCCGGCGTCGAGGGCGCGAGCGGAGTTGGCGGCGCGGGCGGCGGCGATGGCGCTGCGGGTCGAGAGCGTGCCGGCGGAGAAATGGACAGATAGAGACGAGGTGCTGTTCAGCGCGGGCAGATTGCGCGTGTCTTTGTAGGTTGAGATGCGTTCGGAGATGAACTTCTCCAGCCGGGTGTGCGCTTCGTGCTCGCCGGGAGGCCAGAGGTGGGACATGCGCGTCTTCTCCTCGGGATCGAGGGATTTGTTCGCAGGTGCTTCGGGAATTGCATTGGAAAAGATGGACGCGTAGGTCTGCTTCGCTGCTTCGGGATTCGGGGATGGTGGTGGAAAGGGGTCGAGAAGACGCGGGTTCGCATGTATGTGCTTTGTCCAGGCACGATGCCATGGCGAATAGACAGAGTATTGGTTTCCTGATCCTGCTTTCAATGTCCCTGGAGCTACCACGACATCATCGTGGACAGGCAGAAAATCGATCCCATTCTCTAAGCAGCGTTTGAGTAGCTTTGCCTCTCGACGCAATTCATCCACTTCATATTCAATATTGCAAAATACATGCTTCGCGCCCCATTCTTCACACTTCTCCAGTATATGACCTATCGCATTCTTCCGCTCCAGGATCGTCGTCGTATAGAGAGGTATATCCAACTCTTCTAGATCACTCTTCATAACCTCCAACGTTCGTAACTCAAAGTCCACCCGCCGCGAGCTCGTGATGTGAGCCTCATAGTCCTGCGGACTGACAATGAAGACGCATAACAATGGCACATTCCTGCTCTTGGCCTTCTCGCTTGCCAGATGCAAGGCGTGATTGTCTATAAGCCGGAGATCCCGCTTGAACCAATGGACGACCGCATCACCGACCTCGATCGCCGCTCGTTGCTTGGATGTCGACTGTATGAGATCCTCGAGAACTGTTATCGGGCGAGGGAGTTGGCCTTTGTTGTATTGCGCGCATCGCTCGTCTGACAGTTCAGGTGGGTAGAATGCGCGAGCGATCACGTCCGATTCATGAGCATCCTTTCCGGGACTTGTGATCGCTGGTCTCTTCGCAGGAGGCGGACGGACTGGGGATGTTGCGCGCCGCTTGGGTGCCATGGTGGTCGCAATGCGCCTGCGAATCTGTGTTCGTGATGCGCCAAGATGAGAGCAAGTCCGTTGTACGAATCGTTGGGTAATTCGTGCCACTCCAAGATACATATAGATTGCCAGCTCAAATAGGGGTATGGATATGCTAGAACAGCGAAGGAGAAAGCAGGTCTATCACTTACAATGGCAAGATGAGTTCAGTGTAACTGCAGCATATCGATGATATCATGCCTAGATTTGACTGAACTTCAAAAGATCAGACGCCAGACCATTGCATTGTCCTCCGGAGCCATAGAAGCTCAATATGAGTCCACCGGAAATCATACTGAAAGATCGATATGCGCAATATACGATGTTAGACGTACACCCGCGCGTCAAACGTACATTGATCTCTTGCCTCCATATCGCAGTCGCTTCGGAGTGATCTGCAAGAAGATGATCGCCACGATGGCGGACACTAGTCACACGCGCCACGAAAACCTCGGTTCGATGCAACGAGACAGTTACATTCATATCTACACTAATAACATGGAGTACTGTACATGTGGCAATAATGAAGATCCCCGTCTATGGCGGCTCCTCACGGCATTCTGCCCTATGTTGAGTCGTTGGATTGCAGTGGATCCTGAGCCTGAACTCTCATCCTAAGTTTCCTGCAAAGACAGCTGTTCAGCAGACCTGGGCCCAACACATCAACCCTTCTGACCGACTGATACAATGCTCATATCTTATACACGGCATCGTCTGACTGAAATTCTCGGCTGGACAACCTGGTCTCTTGCTACGTACTCAAGACACCTCCGCCTGATCACCAGTGAAATCATGGTTCAGTTATACTGTGCCGTCGCTTTCAAAGTTCTATAGGCTGAAGGAATACTTAGGCCCGGACCGCAACCCTTGAATCTGCAGGAACTTGTCAAGGAATATAGGATTCTAGGAGCTGATTGATCGCTTTCCGTACCTTTTGGCACGCATGGCTTTCGAGATCGACTCGATACTCGCCCAACCTGGTGTACCCCGGGCTTTAGATTGCCATGGCGCGTCCATGTGGAGCTTTGTAACCTGACTTGCGGTATGGTCTTCCTGTGGTTTAGTCACGCTTTGTCAATCGTTCGGGGATCTGAACCGTCTGAGATGCGCACGCGGGCAGACCGAGAGCTCTATGGATCATGATAGGTCACCGTGGCTTTAGCAGATGCCACTTTGATCTGCCTATGGAGAGCGCGGTCCTCCATTACACAGATGGCGCGGAGACCACGCTGAGGAGGAGTAGGATCGACAACGGAGAGATCGAATACATGTATAACAGCGACCTTGCGTCCATGTTCTCCGTCCTCGTCTTCCAAGCAGATCAACCATCTTCTCTTCGCCTTTCAAGATGTTCAACATGAAGACGGTTGCGGCGCTCGCTCCTCTGCTTGTGCTTTCATTGGCACAGCATGTGCACGACAGCATTCCTCAGGTCGACTCAATCGTCCAACAGATTCTCGAAGACTACTCCAGGTATGGTTTCTTGAACCATCTTTGCGTGGAGACACGAGCTAAGACTGCCACAGCTATGTTGCTCCAGTGAAGTCAAACGGAACTGCCAAAGCCTCAGGTGCCGCTGGCGGCGTCCCCAGCGCCGGATCATGCGACTACTGGATGGAGGACATTACCCACCAGGGTATTGCAGCCTTCAACTCCGACCCAAGCTCGTACAAGGTCTTCCGCAATGTCATGGACTACGGTGCCAAGGGTGACGGTGGTGAGTATATATTGCACGACTGAACTTCTTCTTGCATCGATAATAATTGTTGTGCAGTCACCGACGATACCGCGGCCATCAACGCTGCCATCTCTGACGGAAACCGTTGCGCACCAGGATCTTGCGCGTCTTCGACCGTGACTCCTGCTGTTGTCTACTTCCCGGCTGGAACATATCTGATCACCTCTTCCATTGTTGACTACTACTACACCCAACTCATTGGTAACCCCAACTGCCTGCCAACCATCAAGGCTGCCAGCAACTTCGCCACCGCTCAAGGCTACACTGGTCTGATCGACGGTGACCCTTACCTGTCTCCCACCTTGTCCTTCGGCTCTACCAACGTCTTCTTCCGACAGATCCGTAACTTCATCATCGACACCACTGCTGCTAATGCTGGAACCACAATTACTGGTATTCATTGGCCCACTGCTCAAGCCACTAGCCTTCAGAACATTGTCTTCAACGTGAGATCTCTTCCATAGAGCGTTTTCATCTAAGTTTCAGGCTAACATTGATGCAGATGCCTGACTCAAGTCAACACCAAGGTGTCTTCATTGAAGAAGGTAGCGCTGGTTTCCTCGGCGACCTCATTTTCAACGGCGGTTTGTACGGACTCAACATCGGTAACCAGCAGTTTACAATCCGTAATGGAACCTTCAACGGACAGTCGACGGCGATAAACCAGCTTTGGGACTGGGATTTCACATACATTGGCTGCACTTTCAACAATGTCGGTGTTGCCGTCAACATGAGCTCCGGCTCGCCAGGCAGTTTGACTGTGGGAACCATGACCATCATCGACAGCAGCTTTAACAACGTACCACTCGCGATTGCCAATGGCAAGACATCGGGCTCTTACCCACCACAGGCAGGCAACTTGATCCTTGAAAACCTCTCTCTCAACAACGTCCCAGTTGTCGTTGAGGTGGGCGATGGATCTACTGCGCTTGCTGGCACAACCGGCACTAGCACAATCACTGCTTGGGGACAAGGTAACTCATACACTCCATCAGGCGGACCCAACGCGTTCCAAGGCCCAATTCCTGGTGCAAACCGCCCAGCCAGCTTGCTCGACGGCACCAACTTCTACACTCGCTCAAAGCCACAATACGAGGGTGTGGCCGCTTCGGACATCGTGAGCGCTCGTGCTTCTGGAGCCAAGGGTGATGGTTCCACCGACGACACTGCTGCTCTGCAATCTGCCATCAACTCAGCTGCCAGCAATGGTCAGGTCTTCTACTTCGACCACGGTGACTACATCGTCACCAGCACTCTTACCTTCCCGGCTGGGTCAAAGATCGTCGGTGAGACCTACTCTGTTATCATGAGCTCGGGTGACTTCTTCAACGACATGACCAACCCGCAGCCCGTTGTCCAGATCGGTTCCGCTGGCGAGTCTGGCTCCATCGAGTGGAGTGACATGATTGTGTCCACCAAGGGTGGCCAGGCTGGTGCGATCCTCATCCAGTACAACCTTGCTGCGCCCGCAGGTACTCCATCAGGTATCTGGGATGTACACACCAGAGTTGGTGGCTTCGCAGGTTCAGGACTCCAGGCTTCCGACTGCCCTACCTCCACACCTCCAACCAACGGAGCTTGTGTGTCAGATTACCTCTCAGTTCACATCACTCCCCAATCGGCCGGTCTGTTGATGGAGAACAACTGGATCTGGGTCGCTGACCACGACATGGATGACCCCAGCTTGACCCAGATCAGCATTTATGCTGGACGTGGTCTTCTTGACCAGAGCACCAACGGTCCAGTCTGGTTGAGCGGCACGGCCGTGGAGCACCACTCTATGTACCAATACCAGTTCGCCTCCACAAGCAACGCTTGGGCTGGCTTGATCCAGACCGAGACTGCATAGTAAGTTTTCACCCCTGTCAACTCAATTTTCTTCAACTCTATGTTGCAGTCCCGCTAACTTCACTTTCCTCTCCAGCTACCAGCCGAATCCCGATGCATCCACCCCCTTCTCCGCCGTCAGCGCCCTCAGCGACCCCACCTTCACCGGTCCCTCCACCGTCAGCGACAATAACACCGCCATCCCGAACCTGAACGGCTGGGGTCTGCGCATCGTCGACTCATCTGCGGTCCTCGTCTACGGTGCAGACCACTACAGCTTCTTCGACAGCTACTCGACCGACTGCTCCGCCCAGGACGCCGGCGAGACCTGCCAGACCTCCATCGTCGACCTCGAGGGCACCAACTCCGGCATCACCATCTACAACCTCGTCACCGTCGGCACCCACTGGCCCCTCACCATCAACGGCCAGACGCAGGATTTGTGGGATGACGGCTACGCCGGCTTCTCGAACAACATGGCCTGGTTCACGACCGACAGCTCATAGAAATGGCTGTTATGGAGTCTGGACAGGGAAGGATTTGCTACTAGGTGCATATATGGCGAGGCGGTCTCTTTTTTATACATACTTCGAGACAAAAATCTGAATGCCATTTTCCCATTGTACTTTGTTCCCGGTTCCCATAAGTATCTGACTCAACAGCGAATCGTTCGTACATGTACCCCAATGCCTCGCGAATGCGTCATCTCTGCATTCGAACCTCTTCGATGCAACATTGTTTTGAGATTTGGCTCCCAAACCACAATTGGGCGCAATAGGAGCATTCCATGTGAGGTTCTACATACACACCAGTTATAATGCAGGAGCTTATGTATCTGCATATCCGATCCATGGACGCTGTGCTTCATATCTGCGGCCGACAGCGTTTTGCAGTTGTGGTAGAGCAGCTACTGATTCGACTGCTAGAAGTCGTCCTTGAAATGTAGTGATCTGCGGACAGTCGACTGTGCTCTGGCGGCCATACAGTGCCCATAGGAAGTTCCAGTGGGGCCTGTGGTTGCACTTGTTTCACTCGGGCTCGTTCACGCTTGAAGCTTAATCTTTCCACCACAGCTTTCCTGACGATGTATTCCTATTTCTCGACATGACTAGCGAGGCTAGGACCGTCATGTGGCGATGATCTTATGTTTGTGCCAAGCAGTAACCTAAGCTGGACATTCGCATGGCCCTACCACACGAAGGAGTGGACATGCGATACTAGCCTTTCTACATGACCGAGCATTCCGTTCCGGGAGCCTTACCACCATTCGCGGTCGTGGTCTTGGCCGCAGTTTTGGCGATATCTTCGAACACTTGCCGACAAAGCTACGAATGGTCAGCAAGGTTCGGGCTAATGAGGGGAACGCTATCAAAATACCTCGCCGGTCAAAGCACTGCATTCGCAATAACGATCAAACCTCATTTCTTGCGTCACTCGTAGTGCCTCTTGCGGATAGACAAAAGTCCTGCCGTTGATTGGTTGCGTATCATTGTCGACGTCTGCGGTCGTGGCCAAGTTGCGTACATCGCCTGAGTAGTCTTCCTTCTGGCGGATATCACGCTTCAAGCCAAGAACAATCACCGGCAGTTGTTCGTCGTAGTTGAAATGCGTTTCTACCAGGTACTTCCATCGTGTCTTGAGATTGGCTAGCGATGCCGGATCGGCGATTGAGTAGCACAGGATCAGGACTGCAGGCTTGAGGAGAGTGTAGTTCTCTGGTGAAGCAGTATCGTAGAACTCAAATCGATATGGTCTGTTATACATTTTGATGTCGAAGGGAAATGGCTGATCCAAGTCCCGGAGCGTTGGCAGTGGTGAGGATGCAGCATGGTTGTTTCCCAATGTCAAGCGGCTGATGATGGTAAGAAACACATATGTCTGGAAGTTGGAAAGGGTTTGGGTTATGCATACGACAAGAAAGTCGATTTGCCCACGGATGCATCGCCAAGGAGCAGAATCGGGACCACCGGTACATCCGACATCTGAGCGTAGGTTTGGAGACTGCACCGCAGTGAAACTTGATGGAACACCTCAAATCAGTTTGCCACCTGCTTTATGTTACATGTAGCACCAAGTCGTGTCGCGACCCGACATGTATAGCTATCAATATCGGATCTATGCCCGGCAGAGCTCATGCTGCAGGTTGCATGTGCAATGGTCCGTGCGCCTCTTATCAATGCCTTATCGCGCCGCGGCCCGCCAAAAGCTTTAAAAATGTCCCAGTATTCACTCGAGGTCTTGCGACATCTCTGACCACGATGCAGACCAGATCCACCTCTTCAATCTTGCAAACCGCTTGTGCAAGCAGGATTCGGCAACAAGACCTCTGCCGTCACACGACAGTCGGCAAGGCTTGGCTGCGTCTACGATAGCGCTGAGTGTTTGTGCGACCCTCAGCCCATCCTTGAACCCAAGGCGTCTGCCGTCATATCCTAATCCCTTCCACGATTCTAGTCGCGCAATTCACCTACACACCTCAGATCCATCATACCGACCAGCCAAATATGGTTCGCAACATTGTTGTCTTCGCCGGGACATCCCACCCTCAGCTCGCCGAGACGATTTGCGCCCAGCTTGGGATACCCCCTGCCAAGATTCTGTTGTCGAAGTTTGCTGTCGGCGAGACTCGGGTCGAAGTTGGGGAGAGTGTTCGAGGTAAGGATGTGTTCATCATCCAGTCAGGCGGCGGTAAGGTCAACGACCATGTGATGGAGCTCTTGATCACGATATCTGCATGCAAGACCGCAAGTGCAAGAAGAGTCACTGCGGTATTGCCGTTGTTCCCTTACTCCAGGCAGAGTGATTTGCCTTATAACAAGGTTGGCGCTCCTCTGGCAAGAGTTCCTGCAAAAGTTGGTGCTGGAGAGGCCAAATACACATTCGATTCTCGCCCACAAACTCCTCTACCGGGACAGCTGGAGAGTCAAGGGTTGAACTCCAACAATGGCAGCACCCACCTACACAAAAAGCTCAATGGGCTGTCAATCCACGGGAGGATGCCATCTGCCCCATCCAATGGCTCCTACTTTGAGGAGTCACCACAGGGACCTACTTTCAACCCCGTCCCGAATCCTGCAGCAACAGCATCGACCACATCTGCTCCACCGCCAGACTTCAAGCCGCAACGAGGTTACAAGCAATGGGTCGCTCAAGCCGGGACTTTGATTGCAGATCTCCTGACATGCGCCGGTGCCGATCACGTCATCACGATGGATCTTCATGATCCACAATACCAAGGCTTTTTCGATATTCCTGTCGATAACCTGTATGGTCGTCATTTGCTGCGGAAGTATCTTCAGCACCAGATCCTTCCCAGCCACGGAGGTACGGAGAACTGCGTAGTCGTCTCGCCAGATGCTGGTGGTGCGAAGCGAGCCACCAATATTGCGGATTCGCTTGGAATGGACTTTGCGCTTATTCATAAGGTTTGTTGCCGAATGTATGAATGTGTTTGTTGAAGTGTAATTGATTTTCGCGCAGGAACGACGTCCGACGCAAACTTCTGACCGCCAGAATGCAACCATGTTGTTGGTTGGGCAAGTCGAGGGTCGCACTGCTATCCTCATTGATGATTTGGCTGATACGTCAAACACAATAACTCGTGCTGCCAAGCTTCTTAAGAAAGAGGGTGCGACCAAGGTCTTTGCACTTGTAACTCACGGCGTGTTCTCCGGTGATGCAATTGAACGCATCAATGCAAGTGCTCTGGATAGAGTAGTCGTGACCAACTCGGTTCCACAATCGGAGCATGTAGCGCACTGTCCTAAGCTGGATGTGCTGGATGTTGGAAGTGTATTCGCTGAGGTAATGTCTCTAGTAATTCCGACTCATGGCCGCTCTACTGACATGCATACTTAGGCTATTCGAAGAGTTCACCACGGCGAGAGTATTAGCACTCTTTTCCAATACGATTAGGTTGCACGGTTTTGCCGGCTCTGAGTATTACGTCCTGAAAACAAAGGCTCTCGCCCAAGATCGGACATCACTCTAAAACTTCTGCTTTGACTGTCCAACCTCGAGTCTCTGCGCCCCAGCGCCGATGTGATGCAAATAACCATTGACATTGCCCATATAGATCTGGAACCGGTCTCCTTTGGGTAGTACGCAACAACATTGGGCCTGATCAATGTAAAGGCCGCAAAATGAAGAGCTTTCCACCGCTGTCGATAAAGATGTCCGAAGCACAGGAGTCCTCAAACAAGCAGAGGTAGTTACTCGAAGGTAGATGCACTCTTTCCTCATGTACATTACATGAACTTGCAAGTAATCATACTTTCATCTCGATTACGTGGACTACCACATCCGCGCCATTCGATGCCTCTTGAGCTGGCCGTCGTACTGCTACCTCAACAGAGGTCTGCTTCTGACATTTGGCTCGCTCATCGAAACATCGTATTGCAACCGAACTAGAAAAGTTATTGGAGAGTAATGGCACATCAACCAGATGTTGATATATACACAAGGGAAAGAGCCTGGAAATTCATGTGTGATGCCACACTAATGCATTGATTGGTGACGATAGCGTCTCATTCCCGCAACTCTCCTCCCAGATATTCATATGTACCTGCAACCAGTATGATGGCCGTCATACGTCGTGTTCGTGATCAACGATCAAGTCTCAACGTTGATCGACAGCATGCCGGAGCTTGGCACGCTGTACCGAGGAGGCTAGCCTAGGAGCTGTTGTAACTGCAGCTGTGGTTGACAAGTAGGCCTTCCCTTGGGAAATATATCAGCTCGTAACCTTGCAGACAAGCGAGAGAGAAATGCTGCCATTGCCGGAGTACTGTTCAGTATTGGTGTTATGCGACCACATCAGTGCTGCAATTGACGATTGACCAAGCTGGTCCCTGTGGGGACTGAAATGCAACGCATGAATGTACGATTTAGATTTGTACGGTTTAGGATTTAGGTAGGATCGCACATGTTTCTGATCGGAATTCAAATATGGTGGAGCCTAAGAAGATGACAGCGGAGGACGCTCCGAACAAAATCCCATGATGTTGATGTTCGCCGGAACTCCCGTTCGGGAGGGCCGGGAGAAACTTTCGCTTGGCTGCAGAGTTCTGACCGTCGTTGCCGCAATTATGTGAGTGGACAGTCGGTCTTCGAAGGCACGCACACGCGGCCATCCTCCTTATCATGAAGCACAGCCCTCGTAACCGGAGCTTTCATGTGCTTGATACGAGGAAAAAAATTGAATCTCACGACCTCAACAGACTGAGAGACAGTGAATTGTAGGATCTTTGATACCTTCAAAAGGAAAGAGATCTGCTTGATACGAGCAACAAAGTTGACTCTCACGACCTCATGGACTCATGAACTGTCAATCGTGGGATCTTTGATGACCTCCAAAGAAAAGAGATCACTGGTCCAAAGGGCCCGTGCTGCAGCGTAGATGATTGACGCGCCAGCCATAGACTAAGAAAAGCCCCATGGCAGCGCAAGCGCCAGGGCTGGCTCATAACGAACGACGGAAGCGAAAACCGTAACACTACAGAGCATGTCCTGTGGCTAAGCTTTGCCTAGAAAACACCATGCGGTATGTACGGGGGGGGTAGCTTTGGGACACGAAGTTCTCGCGTGGTCCATTAAGCATTACTCCACGTGCACAAGAACATGTTGCTCTATCCGAAGGAAGATTGCCCTTGGGCAACACAGCTATCCCACACGCAATTCCTCGGATTGTAAGCAAGTTCTCCCCCGATCCTTCTTGTTGCAATGTGCGGAAGACCTATCTCTGCATGTGAGCACTTGATCGACCAGAATTCCATATCGCCCCAACAATGGCAAGGGACCCTCGAACTCATAAGATGCGGTGGATTGTAGGACTACAAGTCAGCGTCTGCCTCGTAACAGACGTCAACATCAGTGGATTGATGGTCATGGTGAGGATTGATCTGCGACAATGCTGACATGGAGGTCGGAGACCGTATGAGAAAAAGTGAGTACCTTCAAGACTGGACGAGACAATGGGGGATATAAAATGACTACGACTCCCCGTCCAAGAGATTGTTCTCATCAGCATCCAGCACAAGCAACAACAAGCAACTAGCATTCATCACCATCTTTTTCAACTCATCCAATCTACTTTATACAATGGCTTCCAAGATCTTTGCCCTCGCTCTCGCCTTCGGCCTTGCCTCTGCGATCTGCCAACAAGGTCCAGAGGGTGTCACTTTTGTCAACCACACCCCGGGCGACATTGTCTACGATGTCATCCGCGAAGTTCCTCCCACGAACGGGCCTGGTAGCGGCTGCGGTGACCCGACCACCTCCGTTGTCGGTGGCCCGCAGACTCTCACCTCGGGCAATTCAGTCAACCTTCCTCGAAGCGAGGACCGCGCTGGATACTCTCTCAAGATGACCGGTCCAGGTGGAGACCCAAACTCCTCCGCTGCCATTCTCCAATTCGAGTGGACATGGGACTCATCTGATGGAATGGTCTCCTACGGTATGGAAACACTGTCCCTCACCATATAGCCGGCTCTAAGCTGATTTGCTCTTCTTTTCTTCATTAGACATCTCCGATGTCAACGGAGGACCTGACCCATTCTATGCCTTCCAGCGCCAAGTGACTGGTAACGGCTGCCAGACCCAATCTTGTGCCCCGAACTCGGATTCGCCGCCGTGCGAGTTCACTGGCCCCGTCAACGGTGACCCACCAAACTGCCCTGTCACCCAGCTCACCTTCGTCGTCGGCCCGACGCCGTGATAGACGGAGGGTTCGTCCTTCGTTCGGTAACCCTTTCTTTGGCTAGTTTTATGTTTTTACGGAGGACTCCGACACATTCATTTCGCACTTTACGAGAGTCTTCGACACATGCACGGAGAGACGAGAGGTTTGATTGCTTCTGATTTGCTATCTTGAGTTTTATCGCACGAGCATCGAGTGGAAGGAGTTCTGTCAAAGGTTGGAGTCTTGGGGATAAGGGGCATAGTGGAGGCGTATTCCTGGGTCCGGCGCTACGACAAACATCTTCCAGAGATATATTTAGGAGTTGAGTTTTCGAAACAACTACATCAACGACTTTGCCGCCTTTCAATGTGCTTTCACGATGACCTCGTATTCTGATGCTACCGCCCATTAAACCACAGTCAACGTCCCGAAAATAGGTCTCCACCGTATCACAACCTAGCTATCTTTCTCTTTATAAAGTCCTTTATACAATCAGTCCATGTTCTATGGGCACAACTGAACATGTACTTGGATTAAGCACCATGACGTGCTTGATAAGCTTTAACCAAGACCTCAGATTGCTTACTGCCAAGCCAATGTGAGGTCAATCCATGCGGAACATGTCCCGTCTCCACGAGGAATCATTGTCACGGCGCACTTCGCGGAAGTGCGCCGTTCACGTCGATGCTGTAGACTGTGAGCACATTGTAGACGCTGTGAAGTCAATGTGTGTATGTGAAAGTCCCATGTGGCTATGACGCGTACGGCTGAGGCGGCATGAGAACGCCACGCTGGATCATGTTACCGACTGCGCCTACTGATCGACCATTTACAATTCGCTCAACCTCCATCATATAAGAAGTCGTACATGTGGCGACTGGAGCAATTCTTGAACTTGGAATGCGAAACATTTGCGCAGCATGGGTGCAAACGCAGCTCTCCAAACATGGGCTTTGCCTGAGCTCCGACAGCTCCTACCTCTTGACGAAGCCGAACTCAAGCAGATCATAGACTATGCTGCCACACTACCCAACTCAGAATCCATTGAGCATCTCACTAATCTCTTGGGTGATACACCCCAAGCCATGCAATTTGCCACTTCTTTCAATGCTCATCGAGCGAAGACGAGAGAGGCCATGGCAAACGGTTCACCCCAAGACAGTGGAACAGCTGCATACGAAACCAAGGGGCCGAAAGCAGACTCAAATCCATCAATGCTGGACTCAGGCTCCAGCAAGAAAGTATCCGCGCCGGCCTCTGCGCCTCCTGCCTATGCGCCACCTTCAGGAGCACCACCGGCGAATGGTGCCAGCAGAGCCAGCGCTCGTCACCACACAAATCAGGTCATTGAAGCTGCCGGCGTTCGTGCTCGAGATGAGCAAGAGATGCAGCAGCTCCTGCAAAGCGTCCAGCTCCAGTACGGAATCTACAATACTGACATTGAGCCTGAGCATGACACGGAATACTACTGCAACTGCCTTATCCACCAATATCAGCGGCGGAAATGGAATCGATACGGCGTTCAGAAAATGTGGTCTAAGGCTGTCATGTATCCTGGAGAAAAGGCGTACGACGACAACAAGTATGGGGCTGGACTGCAAGTCTTCAACGGAAATCCCTACACTTTTCGTGTGGTCTCTCCATATGGTTACTACAACACGAATGTATGGGGCCCGAGCAGGCCCAACCCCGGCTATCATGCTCGATCAGTACATCAGACTATCGAGTTGAACAATGCTCTGAATCGTGAAGTAAGTTCTTTTCTAAAAACAGGCGTTAGTTATGGGAGCTGCACCAATATCTCTCCACGTGCAGTTTTGATCAGAACATATGCTGACTTGTCTCACAGGCACAAGACAGCGTTAATGCAAAAGAGCCGAAGCACTCCATTTGGAACGAAGGAAACGAATTGCATGCTGCGATGGAGAAGATGAACTTTAGCGACGAAAAGCGAAGGTCGATTGTTGCGCCGAACGACGCCACCACACGTCCAAAGCCATCTGGGTTTGCCAGCTTCCGAAAGTCCATCGGTCTCAAGACTTCCGACGAGCGAGCACTTGGAAGGGTGGAAAAGGTTGTTGGCAAAGGTAAAGAAATTCGAGATGCCATTCTGGCTGAAGAACAAGGACGTTGGCCCGACGAGCAATGGCGATGGCTAGTGGAGGCCTACCAACAGCATGTTGGCATGTTCAACAAGATTGCTGATTTGAGGGCGAACTTCCCCATCCAATATCTCCACCTACTTCGAGCCGGATATTTTGAACCAATTCCGGTAGCTTGGGCTAATCAAGCATCGAATCCCCTCAAGTTCAGCATTGAAGCCGCTGCAGGCTGGAGAGGAATCACGCCAGCTTGGCGGGGTTACGAAGATACGGCAGAGGAGCGTTTGTACTGGGTTCTTAACCATCGCGAAGGCAGTGTTGGCATGAGGATGAAGCCAGATTACATCTCCGAGATGAACATGGCACGAGCCAGAATGGCTACAGCAGTGGAGCCTCCACCTCTATACTTCGCTGCTGATGATCAATGCCATGTCCAGCATACCTCTGCTGGGTACTCGAAGCAGGTAATGCCATCACCCTTCCGTGCCTACGACCGCCCAGAGACTGCCACGGACGACACCATGATTCTCCTTGACGTCTCTGGATCTATGGACTTCGATCCACTACGGCCAGTATACAACCAATATCTCATCACCGGCTACGAAAGGTCCACACAACCTAAGAATAAAGATGTCGCCAAAGCCATCATTCGCCGCTTCACGGATGCGATGGAGAACCACGACCACCAGTTCCGCGGATACGATCTCACGACGTTCTCCAGCAGTGCACAATACATCGGGACCATCAATCACAATAACTTTGATCGAATGTGGCAGGGTGTCCGTCTCGGTGGTGGTACTCGGGTCATGACCGGCTGGCAGAAAGTCAAAGATTTACATTTCCAGAAGCATTCCGAGTCCGCCACGCATCACCCGATCTATGGCTGGCAAGCCGGTCCACAGAGGCCCATGCTCCGACTGCTGCTCCTACTTGATGGCGAAGCGACCGACATGGACGAGTTCGAGCTCGACCTGCTAGGCTTGTCCTGGGCCCACGTCACCATCTTCCTCATCGGCGTTGACGGCTGTCCACACCACCACCGCCACGCTAACGAACTGCAGCGCATCAGCGACGTCAATCACCATGTTTCCTTCGTGGACGCGCAAGGTAACTGCCCCGAGCGCTTCGTGACGCATGAGCTATTGAAGCGGCATCTGGGATATGATATTTCGATGCAGGAGTTTCAGCAGATGGAGGAATTACCTGCATACACCGAGTGATGTTTCTTCGGGGTTTGGATGTTTTCCATGACAGACTTAGGCATGGTTGTAATCCTTCAAATGCTCAAGCGAGGCGTTCCAAGGGAAGTTTGATGACGGTCGTGGAGTGCAATCTTCACGATGGGCTGTGGTTTTATTTATCTTCAATGCACTCTTTAGCGGCTTATACTTTTGTCAGTTCTGCTTCATGCATGAATGGAATTTTCACCACATTTGCCCTCGCTGAACTCGAGTCTATGAAGCTTAAGCTACGATGAACTGGACCGTTGCGGGAACAAGAGAATTGCCACAACAAGCAAGGCTTTTGCGACATACATACATGAGATATCATCTACCGAGCTTATGTGTGCATGCTTTGATCTTTCGATGACCATGAATAACACAAACCGCTGCATATTTTGTACAATTAAAAACGTTGTTACAAGAGTGAAGACCTTCAGAAGTGAAGACCATCATTGAGCCATCCGGCCATTTTAACAACACGACGTCTACTCGCCTTTTCCACCACCGAACAGGCCAAAGGCACCTCGCTTCATATCCTTCATCTGCGACTCCATTGCGGCTTTTTGTGCCTCTTCTTCTTCCTTGAGCCATTGCGCGCCATTTTCTTGGATCTGTTTTTCCAGTGCCTCGTACTGCTTTTGTCCTTGTTCGCGGATCTGGTCGCTCAACATCTTGCCCTTGGCAAGACCCTCGGCGACTGACGAGCCATCTGCGAGGACCATGCCGCCACCCATAGCTGGGGAGGGCTTCAAGCCTAGTCCACCTGCAAGGCTTCCAAGGGCACCGGACCTCCGACTGGACTTCTGCTGCTCGAGTTGGGCCAAGAACCGCTTGCGGGCCTCGCCTTCTCTTCGTGCGAATTCCTCGGGGATGTGCTGGCCTTCGAAGGATTTGAGAACAGTGCGAACATCCTCCGTGCCCATCGTGGCGATGTATTCTAGGAACGGGATGAGAGCTACGAGATCTTTACCATGCGGGTCCTTCATATCACCCTCCCATTTCGGGAGAATGATGGCATTCTCCGGTTGATTCTTGACATGCGACCCACTGGTGTCGATGATCAACGTCTTCGCGAGCGGGCGATTGAGATAGGACAGATCTTTCACATATTCGCCACTCTCGTACTTTGTGGCTTCCCGACCCAGTGGCCACATGAAGTGGAAGGGGTCCAATTTCTTGATTATTGGGTCAGCCATGGCGACCGGCGTGGACGTGAACAGCACCAGCTCATAGTACTGAGAGAGGTAGCGGATGAAATAGTCCATGCCTGGTCGTTTCGCTACACGATACCCATTCTGTCGGTCCCAGCTGCTGTGGATCAACACATCTTCCAGAGAGAGGACGAGAGTGTATGGTTGTCGCTGAGCATCCGGAATATCCGGGAGGAGTTTAGGGAAGGATGGTTCTGTGTAGTAACCAAGCTGATTGCCGAAGCGTGCGAGCACACGAGCATACATGGCAGATGGAGACCAGGACGTAGCCTTTTCCTCCGGCAGGCCTGCTGGAAGCTCTTCCAGATTGCTAAGTGGCCGAGCAAGGTAGAAACCTCCTAGCGAGATTCCAAGCGTGATCATGACATACAAGTAGTTCGCCATCTGATTGCGGCGACGATCGGTGGATGTCTCGTATGCGGATGCATCGTAGTCGCGCTCACTCCTTTGACGATTCTGCGCTGGGTCAGGCGTTGTGAGATCAAAGTTATCATCCTGAGCTTCATCACGCTCCTGTTGCTGCTTCTTGCTAGCCCCGCCAAACTCGAAGTCGAATGTGCTTGGGATGCCTTGCCGCAAATCGGGGAGTTGATGCGCTTGGACCGTTTCGGGCTGCTCAGTGTTTTCTGCTGCGGCCTGCGCATCATGCGCTTTTTGCCTTGCGCTTCCAGGGACAGGTTGATCTGCATCGGTTTTCTGAGCAATTGGTTCGTGTGGTTCGTTTGGCAAAGGACTCTCGTTGTGTGCAGCATTACCCACAGGTCTTGCGCCTTCCACTGGTGACTTTACATGTGTGGCCCCGATTGCTGCTGCGCCAGTGGCTGCTGCTGCTTTCGCTCCTTGTTGTATGCCGTCTTTGGGACTGGTCCGATCACCGGCTGGTATGCTTGTCCCTGGTGATGTCTGACGAGCTAATGGGGTGGTGGAGGTGGGAGGAGTCTGTCGACTTGGAGGGGGAGGCCTGCGCGCTCCTGATGCTGATGATGATGATGGTAAAGGCGGTGGAGGCTTCCGGGTCGGTTTTGACGCATATGTCCGCAAATGCGCTGGCATGCGAGGGAGGTTGTGATGAACAGAAATAGAGGCGAAGCCAGAAGGCCTACTCGCTCTGAGTGCTGCTCGGCCTAGCATGGTGCAATGCAGATGGTGGCGTGCGTTCATGAGAGGCTCACCATACCAAATGTGATGTCAGTCGACCACCAATGTAACAGTGATAGAAGATCTGAGACGATATATAACATCTGCAATATCTTGATGCACATGGGATGGGATGCAGAGCGCATCCCATGAACTTTTGGCTTGGCTTCCCCGGGGTCCGCCGATCATTGATGAACGTATGTGGTCCAAAGATGCCACCATTCCTTCAGAACGAAGATGGCTTGCTTATACTCGCGCTGTCCCTATTGCTTCACTTGGAACTTTTATCTGACCTGAATTCCACTCTTATGCTCGGCCGTCACCCAAATGCAGTCCGATGCAGTTGATCGCATGGCTGAGCCGTGCGGCCTTCAACCTCCGACCAGGATCATCATGGCATGTGCTCGTCGCTGCCGTGCTGCTTATTGCAGTATGGACGAAAGATGCGGTCGGTATGACCGATGAGGAGCTGTCTACTTTGCGGTTTGTCTTGAATCTTCTGACTCGCTTGTTGCGATCAAGTTTCTGATGTTGGCTTTAGGGATGACACGCGACACCTGTTTTACCACGGTTTCGACAACTACATCGCCCATGCGTTCCCGGAGGATGAGCTGAAGCCGATCTCATGTCAGCCGCAGACCCGCGATCGAAACAATCCTGGCGATATTGGACTGAACGATGTGCTCGGGAATTATAGTGTGACATTGATTGACTCACTTTCAACGCTCGCGATTTTGGCATCGGATCCGGAGCCTGCCTCACGAGAACGTGCTTTGCGACTGTTCCAATCCAGCGTACAGAGTCTTGTTGGACTCTATGGCGATGGTACCCGAGAAGGACGATGCGGTACAAGAGCATGTGGGTTCGATCTGGACAGTAAAGTTCAAGTCTTCGAGACAAATATCCGGGGCATTGGTGGGTTGTTGTCCGCGCATCTTTTCGCAAATGGCGACCTTCCCATCGAAGGGTACAATCCGATTTCAACACTTACAGAGGACGGCAAGAACGCTATTGATTGGAACGGCTGGACATATGACGGTCAGTTGTTACGTCTAGCTCATGATCTAGCGTCACGGCTATTGCCAGCTTTTAACACTGTAACGGGGCTGCCCTATCCACGAGTAAACCTGCGAACCGGTATACCGTTTTATCGCGATGCTGAGCAGGGGATGTGCCGAGTTGATGGTACGTCCTCCGCCTCTCGCGATTCAACCGAAACCTGTACTGCTGGAGCCGGAAGCCTGGTCCTTGAGTTCACAACTCTCAGCCGTTTGACAGGAGATGGTCGCTTTGAAAGCCTTGCTAAGCGAGCATTCTGGGCAGTCTGGCAGCGTCGCAGCTCCATCGACTTGCTCGCAAGCGGCCTTGACGCAGAGACCGGACAGTGGATGACTCCCCCACTGGCAGGGATTGGTGCAGGTATTGATTCTTTTTTCGAATACGCTATGAAGTCTCATATCTTGACTTCTGGTTTGCCCTCATCTCTAACGCCAGAATATGACAACCCTCGTGATTTCTTATCAACATGGCAACAAGCTCATGCGGCGATCAAGCGACACATATACCGTTCTGCATCTTCACAAAAACATGCTTTCTACGCCCAGGCTGATCTCATGACAGGCGCGCCTCGATACAGTTGGGTGGATAACTTGTCTGCGTACTATCCGGGCCTGCTTACACTTGCTGGCGAGCTGGAGGAAGCCATCGAGAGTCATCTTCTGTACGCTGCACTCTGGACGAGATACTCTGCTCTTCCTGAACGTATACATATCCTGAACGGTTTTATTGATCCAAATTTTCGCCAATGGCCGGGACGGCCTGAGTTTATCGAAAGCACTTACTATATCTATCAAGCCACGAAGGATCCTTGGTACCTACACGTGGGTGAGATGACATTACGCGACATCAGACGCCGGTGCTGGACGAAGTGCGGATGGGCTGACTTGTTGGATGTCACGAGTGGTGACAAGAGGGACCGAATGGAGTCTTTCTTCCTCGGCGAAACCGCCAAATACTTATACCTATTGTTCACTCCAAAGCACCCTTTGAACAAGCTCGATGGCCCGCTCGTATTCACAACAGAAGGACATCCACTTGTCATACCTTTGTCATACCGACAAAGAGCAGGCAAGGAGCCAGCAGAAGAGCGAGGAAAGACTTCGAAATCGGTCTCCTCCACTTGCCCGAAGCCTGCAATATCTCTGCCACTCACTGTGAGCAATACCGCCAATCGTTCGGATATCTTCCATGCTGCTGTACTTGCACAGTTGCCCATAACGCCGATGCACCCGGCCCATAAATTCGCAAGTCCTCTTGATCCGGCTTCTGCTGGTGGTCCGGGAGTCTCGATAAAGGATATCCGCAGCCCAAGCAATTACACTTTTTATCCCTGGACACTGCCACAGTCGCTCATTCCTAGCTCAGGGTGGAGTCAAGCAATTCCGAATCCTATCATGAGTACCCTTACTTTCCCAAATCTTCATGGTGAAGGTACCGGTGATGGTGGTATAGGGTCAGAGAAGGGGCTATTGCCGCTCGGTGCATTACAGAAAGTGGTCAACGGGATTGTTGTCAACAGCCTCTCCAATCTAAGGTTGAACATGATTCAAGAACCGAGATCGCTACTGATGAATGATGGGAGTGGCAGTTTGGTACCGATGGACGTGGGATCCGAGTACAGGATCCATGGAATCGCAAACTGGGCTTTGGGGAAGGACGAAAAAGTATTACTCAGTGCTCAAGCGCTTGGGGGAGTCAGCCCTAGCGATCCGCACTTCACTCGAGTTAAAGACCTCGAAATGATGGATCTGGTCGTCGAGATAACAGTACCAGTTGCCAATTCAAGGGCACATCCCAAGGTTGAGTCAGGTCGTAGCGACGACGATGATGATTCTGATGATGATGACAGTCTTGAAGCTGGCTACATGACCACCTTCGAGGATGATTACAGTAATGGAGTTCCGGGTATTGTAACAACTGATGTGGACGGTCTATGGGAGGAAGTCGAAGCGCTCTTCGTCTCGCTCCTCAAGTCTGCGAAATCAACAATCACAGAAGCACTGCCACGACGGACATCGGCCCCAGCAAATGCGATGCAAGCCTCGAACAGCAAACGCTTGCCGACAACCAAAGGTCTACGATACACGTTAGCGGCCATCTTGCCTACTGGACCAGGTACTGCGCCGTTAGCAGCATCGCTCGAGGCACATGAGGTATTTGGTCGCTTACCCGTCGATGGAGGGAACATTTACTTCCTTGACGATGAGCTTTGTGACCATCATCTACCAGCATATATCCCAAGGACCTACACCATCCTTGTCATCTTACGTGGGCGATGCAGCTTCGCAGACAAGCTAGCAAACATCCCGGCATTCCCTCCGCCAGAATCTTTAGCTTCTGGAGCCCCTGGTCCTGGTCTCCAACTGGTCGTCGTCGTCGACATGCTAGATCCAAACTTCGACGATGAAGAGGACGACTTATCAGGGAAGAACGCTCCACGCGGCAAACGCTTGATTCGACCCCTGCTTGACCGCATGCAGGTGACGCCGAGTGGACTGGAGAGACGCGAGGGCATCGCGATGTGCATGGTCGATGGTACAGCAATGGTGTCAGCGTCAGGCGAGCCTACACCAAAGGACGGCAGTTCCGACCAGCTCACCATCGACCTCCTGCGATCCGTGGCGGCCATGATCGGCAGATTTGACGCGAACGGTAATCTTGCTGAAGAATCGAATGTCGAGACGCGGATTGGCGCGGGAGTGGGTGTCAAGAGACGCTTTTGGTTCGAGAGTCTGGGCGTTCCCATTGCGAATTTAGTCATGCTTTAATTTGATTTGGGACATTGGTCTGGTTTTGATACCCGTCATCGCTGAGACACGCTTGTTGTACGTGCGGACGTTGGGTCTGTCGCTGGGCTAGGTGTACATAATTCGGCGTTACGGTTGGATGGTTTTGAGTACCATGACTAGGCATGTACATTGCATGAACACAGCATTGTTTTTGTCACACAGTCGTACAATGCAATATCTCGTACACATTGAATAGAACGGCACTCATGAATGCGAAGATGGCATATCAACGTTACTGCTTTGTCTATTTCTAACTAGGTAGATGTTTTTGAGGTTTTCACTTGCCAGAAGATTGCCTCGTCAAGGATAATGCACTCTAGTATCCCGCCCGCGACAGGAAGCGATGCACGCTGGCGAGGTTCTCATAGGCCGTGTAGCCCAGCATGGTGGCATGTGCGGTATCCTCGGGCACGTAGTAGCCGAAGTTCTTGCTGGCGGGGAAGAACGAGGTGCTTTGGGCGGGGACGCTGGAGGCGCCCTGGCCGCAGTCCTGGGTGCCGAACTCGGAGGTGCCGGTAGGCCCGCAGAAGAAGGCGTCTTCCTGGCCGGTGAGGATGAAGACGTCGCCGGTGTAGTTGCTGGCCATCTGCAGGCCTGCGAAGGCGGTGACGATCTGGCCGACGGTGATGGTGTCCTCGTGGTCGTAGTCGTATTGGGCGAGGTCAGGGTCGTAGGACCCGTCTTCGGCGTAGTACGCGCCCAGCTTGCCTTGCGAGGAGTTGAAGGCTAGGTAGCCTGGAGGGAACTCGGAGGCTGGGAAGCGCTCTGGGTTCTGTACTTGGGCGGGAGTGAGCATGGTCGTAAGCAGGCCGATAGCGGCGGGGATCAGGTTGTAGGTGTAGCCAGTCAGTACCATGGCGTCGAAGTCCAAGGGCCAGCGCGAGGCGATGCCGTTGCCGATGACCGAGGAGAGGGAGTGGCCGACGAAGATGACCTTCGATGGGATGGGACCGAAGGGGAGAGATCCATTTCGGAGCTGTTGCACGAGCAAGTGAAGGATGGCGGTCTGTAGCGGCTGCTGGACTTGGGTGATGGGGTCTGCTTTATCGGAGTTACCGGCACCTAGGTTGTCGATGGCGAGAACTGGGTAGCCTTGTGATGTTGCAAAGTCGACCCAGCTGTACTGGTCGCCTTCGGGGTCGTTGGGCTGGCCAGGAAGACCGAACCAATATGACTGCACGGCATAGTCAGCATTGCTGTTGCTGCTGGCAATCTCACATTAGGGAAACTTACGGAGTTGTATGGGACACCGTGTAGCAGCAGCTGGATCTCCTTTGCTCTCGAGGCCGGTGCACCGGAGTCTGGGCTTGGCTCGCAGTATTGTGCCGCGATGTTGAATGTGCCGCTGACGGGAGAGTATTTGAGCAGCTGGCCAAGGAGTCCGACGCCTGAGCCCAAGAAGGATTCGACGCCAGACACCGACAACAAATCCAGTGTTGGGGCGAGTATCAGTCTGTTCTGAACCTCATTGACCTCGATTGGGATGGTATATGATGAACAGACAGCTGATGATTGTGCGTAGACCGCCGCTGGGAGCGCCAGCAGGCTTCCGAGAACAGTTCTTGAATGCATATTGCGGTATGAAGAAGTCGGGACAATCGAAGAAAGATCGTAGACTTACACGAGGGCTTCGGTATCTTCTATTTAGTCCAGTGACTATGAATTTGCAATTGCCTCGTCATCATTCTTATCTCCAAGCATGATGGAGTTTGAAAGACTTCTCCGCTGCCATCCTGGTCGTTGTAGCAGTAGGACATGGTGATCTGTTGATCTGTTACTGGTTTGGGCATTGTGGCGTGGTAGGTTTAAGTTGGACCCTCTCTAATATTGGAGAACAGGACCCTGAGATCTCCGCGGGCGACAAGATGCCATACTTCTATATCTCCAACGCTGCTCGGCTCAAAATCCACCCAACACCAGGGCATATCAAAATTTGATCTTGGACTTCTGCCTTGAGCCTCCCCTGGTGATGTTCACTGGGGTCCCATGGATCTAGAACCGCTATCGAGATGGAGTGCTTGGCCACAAGAAGTTCCACGAGAACGAATCAAGCCACTGGCACGGTCCCAGCCAGTTCCGAAGATCGACGCTGGTGCCAAACCTTGAGCTTGTTTGGTTCTTATCAAGGTACCCTGAAAACATAGAGATCCACCTATTGTAAGGGTTTAGAAGGCATAGATACGTGAAACCTTCGGTGACGCATTCCAGGCCGAGGCACAAATAACACGTTGGCGACATACGCAACATGAAAGTTGGCAACTCAACAGCACATCGGATCCAATTATTTCTTTCACCTTGAACGCTCGCAGTAGCATACAACCTCAACGATTCGAAGAAAAGTTGACCCGAAAAGCTCACCCTTCCGCATAGCTTTGAGATTATTGGAGGCCCACGAGTAGAGATAGGTTTGGAAGAGGCGTTCAACAAGCAATCCAGGTTCTCTATTCGTATGGTAGACGTGGATCAAGCTACTCGTACAAGCTTTCAAGACCTTCGAGACTATTTCGATAAATTTTTCTGCTAATGGTATGGTGTTTGCCTCAAAATCATCCTCGCCCCGCTGGTAATGCTGCCGTCTCTTGCGGTAGTTCTCTATGGATGTTGTGGTCTTCAGTATACTGTTTATCATTGACTGAAGCACGTCAGGGCAGGGTCTTAGCAGCAAATCTTGCGCTGATGGGCGTTCGAAATGTTCCTTCTTTGTGCAGACGCATGAGCATGAAGCGCATCGATTCAGAGAGCGTACATCGGTCACTTAGTGCAGCATGGTGCATACTAAGTACCCATGTCTTCAGTAACTTTAGATGCCGAGAAAGTAGTCTGCTCTTGTCTCGCCACAGGGCTGTGGATGTTTCTTACAGAAGGAACCTAAAACTTACGGCATCTGTCAGCTCTGTCAATCGAAGAATGTGTCGCGAGACAAATACCGCTCTGAAATGCTCCAATGACTTTTCATTGCTGGTAGGTGTCTTAGACTTGTGCTCTGAGCTGCATGAGATGGTGGGTTCTATGAGCTAGCACTATTCGTGGTGGTACCCACGTAGACCACCTGAACGGCTGCGATGCTGACAAGATATATCAGCGTAGGCTAAGCGCCAATGATCCTGGCCATACTCACGCTGTTGTGATTGCGAGTGTGGTCTCCGGTTTAAGCTGCAAAGCTACCACACATATAGCAGCGAACACTGCGGTGAACACAATGATCAAACCAATGCGGACTAATGGTCTTTGCACAAAGTAGAAGACCACAATAGGCAGCACAGGAAGAATGCTAGCAACGATCGTCGAGATTGCTTTGCCCATAGGACCGGACGTGGACGTATCGATGTGATGATGCTGATTGCGATCACGGCCTCGAACAAACAGCTGGTGGAGGAAGGCGAACAATGTACCTATGCGAAATGCTAGGCTGTTGTTCTCCGCGAACCCATAGAAATCGTTCACCTCGGCAGGCCGAAGCTCACCAGTGCTCAGCTGGACGTTCCAGACATCCTCAGTATCGCCAGACAAGAATGCGGCACCAGTATTCATGCCGTTCAACCAGTCACGTATGGTTCTCAAATCATTTCGTTTGGGGCAGGGGATGTCGCATATCCGCTTGTATTGTTCGACAGCACTGTCTGAACTTGACGTTAGACATCACTGGTAAACTCGCTCCGCGTACTCACTATAGCTTTCCAAGGTTCGGCGAATCTGCAGCATCTTCTCCGTATAAAGGCAGGAAAGCGCATGATTCGTGCCGGGTGGCCGTGAAGTCGCATCCTGTGCCACGGCTGGCATCCAGCGCGCGTTCACTCTTTGACATACATGCGGCGTGAGAGAGGCATCTTTCTGTTCGATCTCCTGCAATTCCACTGCGAGATGAGCCAGTTCAGCTTGATATAATAGTAGGTTTTTGATTTGTAGTTCGCGGAACCTCTTGAGAGCTAGACAGTCGGGCAAAGAGCTTAGGAAGCTTGCCAAAGCTGTATATCCGCTGCTTTCCATGTTCGCCGCTGTTGCAGGCGCAACGTAGACCGTCAGACCGGATGAGCAGCTTACTCAGCTAAGTGCAATGGTACGCGCATATGAGGTTAGATGCCTTTGATAGTGACCTGACGGAATTCACTTTGACTCCTCTGTCTGAACTAGTCTACGCTGCTAGATATGCGGTACGTGCTACTGTTTGCAGGCCTCCCTGATGCCAAGGTCTGGATCGTCACGAGGAGCCAATCCGGACTTTGAACGAGCGCAAGCATGCAGCCCACGAGATAGCCAAGCTCGCCTCATTTCCTCAGCCTTACACTCTCTGACAAAAGATTCAAACCACATAGACGCGAACAACCGAGTCACGCGAAGCATGGAAGCCATCGGATTGGCACTGCAGGCTGCAGAATTGTCATCGGTACTACTGAAGATACTCACTCCAATTCAACTTCGCGAAGGAAAACCTGGTAATGCATCGAATTCTCGGTTGAGGGTGAGATTAGGCGACATAGAGCAACGACTAGCCAACCAACAGTTGGTCCTGAAAGATCTCATCGGCGTCCTGCTCTCCAATGAGATTCCCTTCGCTGAGGTCTCCGAGCTTCTAACCGATTATGACAACCCCAACTGGAAGAGTCCCCATGTCGGAGCAGCTCTAGCGAACTCGCTCGGTGATGACGGAAGCACCCTCTTCATACAGCTGGCCTCGTCCATATTCGACGCTGTAACCTCATTGGAAAGCATCTTGCGGATATATACCCAGCTACCGAAGGCGACTCGAGCGAGCTCTATTGTTCTATTTAGATGGACGAACATCGACCAAAACAAGGCGGAAAAAGCCTTAGACCGTGTCGAACATGGGATTCAAAGCCTGAGTTTGCTGCTGCAGGTCACCTTACTGAGGCGGCAGCAAAGAGCACAGGAAGCAATCAAAACTCTCGACGAGTCGCTCAAGGCATTTCGTGGACTCGAGCATGTAGCCGAAGATGTGCAGGACATCGCTGCTGGAGCCCAGAATGCTGTAGATCCAGACTCTGAAGACAACCAAAGTCTGTGGAGTGTAGAGGACGAGGTAAGTGAGATTTGTTTCGAGCTGGAATGTTTTTGTTGACAGACGATCCAGGTCGTAAGCGAAGGACGTGGCCTGAGTTTTCTGCCATTGTCATTGACCGCAGCAGATACCGAACAACAAGTTAAACTGGACCTGGACGCCCTGCTCGATACCGGCACCACAACCAGCGTGATATCTTTCACCACATTCAGAGAACTCCAAGTGGACACCTTGCCGCAAGATGATCACGACCTCAGGAAGGTCAACACAGCAGCACAAGGTGAAAGCTTAGATGTTATTGGAAAGGTCCATCTAAAATTGCGATGGAAAACCGAACTGGGACAACGGTTCGGCACAAGGCTTAGTATGTACGTCGTGTCCGGGCTTGCTCATTCAATACTGCTATCTCGCGAGTTCACCGAAAATCATCCCGAGGTTTGGGAAATTGCCAAAACCGTCGTTCCTGAGGTTCCTGAGCTTAACGTGGCGTGGCTCAACAGAGTTAGCAAGAAACAATTGCAAGCAGAAGAGGCTTTCATACAAAAGCGTCTGAAAGAGAACAACGCTGCAGCTGAGGCCCAAAGACGAGAGCGGCTTGCAGATATCGAGTCAAAGCTTCGTGGACAACTTGCAGAGGTTGAGCCGAGTCCAGACGGTAGTTCAACTTCAACAGCAGCACAGGGATCTCCCGCTGCCTCGATATCTGCTTCAGCATCTGGCTCCATGAGCACTTGAGACAACCTTTTACATGTCACATTGTTCGACAACGCTTTTGCATATACGATATAAATGCGAAATGCAGCGATACACTTACGTCTAGGCGTCTAGACCAGATTGTACCTACAGGACCCTCTGCGTCAAGTCGATGCTGATGGCCCGAACGCAGTCACAGCACAACCAACAGATTGAACTTCTGTCAATGGAAGACAGGAGAAGCCATCGAGTTGTCTGACTCCGACCACGTCATGTTGCCGTCGTCACTTACGGGGACAGTTCATATCGCCATGGAAGCGGAGAGGTGCAGAGCCATGCTGGAGTCTCTGATCTGGCTTAGACTTCCGCTCAATAAGTTAAATATCCTCATGGTGGTCTGCACGATGTGGTGAATGGAGGTGACTCTACGAAAGACGACCATTCATTACTAACAATGACACCTCAGTGCATAACACGTCTGATCGTGGTAACTCATGATTTAGCCTAGCATGAGTGCTGTCAAAGTGTGACATGAAGCCGGAATCGATCTGCGTTCTGCTTCGACGCAGTCCTTGAGGCTTTCGTGCTTTCCCAAAGCATTGGATGTTTCGAGCTTCACGTCCAACCCAAGATGAGAAACCACCAAGCATGAAGGTTTTCCAGTCAAGAAGATCATTTTGCAGGTACGCAGATACATGTACACGTAAGGAGATGTACATTACATGTATGTACAAGTGTGAAGCAATGTTTCGAAGGACGCAAGGCAAATCGTCACTTTCGATATGGAGTTTCCCAACATCCAGGCCACGTGAACAAGATTAGCTGAGGCCTTAATCTTGCACTGCGCTGCTAGAGTTGTGTCGACTGGTTTATACATAGAGCGAAGCCGTGCTTGCGTGGGGAGTCAAGCTTTGTGAGATCAAAATCATGACGCTCGTGCCCGGTGAGCTGGACTGTGTGACCTGCCTTTTCGAGGTGTGGCGCAACAGATCTTACCAGTGGGACGAATGCTATCTCAGATATCCAGTACCTAGCACCAGACTATATAGATATGGATGTTCAGCGAGTCTATGTCAATCAAGATCACATTGCATTTTCGTACCCAAGCAGGAGTCTAGACTTCGAGGAGAATGATGCTGTCCGCAGCCAATCCACCGGCACCTCCGGGGCAAGAACGTCCGTATCCAAAGCCCACTAAGACCGGCACAATCACGTTCAACTACCCCAGGACTGGTCTCAAGGGAGAGACTTTCTACAAGATCTGGGGCTCATTGACTTCTGGAAAGACTCCGCTCATATGTCTACACGGCGGCCCAGGTGCTGCCCACAATTATCTCCTGCCCATTTCCCTGGTCTCAACAGACTTCGATATACCCGTTGTCATGTACGATCAGATTGGGTGTGGTAAGAGTACGCACTTTCCAGACAGGAAAGGGGACGGCGATTTCTGGTTCCCGGAGCTGTTCATGGACGAACTGGAGAATGTGAGGGCGGCATTGGGGATCAAGGAATTCGACCTTCTCGGGCAGAGTTGGGGTGGCATGCTCGCGGGGCAGTATGCCATCGAGCGGCAGCCGCAAGGACTCCGCAAGCTCATTATCTCAGACTCGCCGACTGACATGGTGACGTGGGTCAAGGTGGCAAATGGGTTACGACAGGCATTACCGCAGGACGTCCAAGATACGCTGACGCGGTGCGAGAAGGAGGGCAAGACGGACACGGAAGAGTACGAAAAAGCCGTCGCGGTGTTCTACGAACGGCATGTGTGTCGCGTGGTACCTTTTCCCAAGGAGGCGGATGAAAGCTTTGCTCAGATCAAAGAAGATCCGACCGTATACGAGACGATGAATGGGCCGTCCGAGTTCTACGTGATCGGGACGCTCAAAAGGTGGAGCATCACGGAGGAGCTGAAGAAGATCACAGCGAAGACTGCTCCAGGCGGATTGCTCGTGATCAACGGGCTGTTCGATGAAGTAAGTATCGTGATATCGCGAAATTACACTCTACAGAATGACTGATTCTTTCGCTACTCTAGGCACAAGACGAGACTTGTGTTGCGTATTACTTGAACCCGTCCTGTCGGACCAAATGGATCAGATACCCATTGAGCTCGCATATGCCTATGCTTGAGGAGACTGAGGCATATGTTCGTGATCTCGGGACGTTCTTGAGTGCGGAGTGAAATATTATTGACAAGAGCAAGCTCGAGGCGGCTGAATTTCCGTACAAAAGTGCACGTACTTTATGTAACGGTATGAAGCGCCTCGTGAGGTCGTCAAACAAAGTTGTGAATACTCTCTTGGCCACACTGCAGGTCGTGACCAAGGGGCATCTCATTCCAGCCGTTAGAAACAGTATCTCGCGATGCATTCCAACAGCCGCGCCTCGATGTGATGGCCTCTAGTGTCGTGCGCTGGATAAATCAGTCAACGAGCATTTATGCATGGTGTAGAATGCGCATTATTTCATTCAATGATTCAGGTCAGTCGTGCTGCACAAAGGTTTGTACTGTAAGGTAGGTAGATCTCAAGTTCACTAGGGGTCATTGGGCCGCCGGAGTAGCCAGATCTGGCGTCCCAAGCGCGAAGGATCATTTCCTTCGAAACCATATCTTCAGCCCTCTCAGCCAGGACCGTTACGCAAGATGACTGGAACGTCGATCTGACGGCGCGGCGATCCCCGTGATACATATCAATGACTGCGATGTGCTTGCTCTCCCCTGCTCAGCCGCTCAGGTCTCGCCGAATTTCGACGCCTGACTTTTCTGCCATTGGAATCGACACCATGCCCAGCAGGTTCCTGGTCCGAGAAAGAGCAAGGGATTCTGGAGATACAGCACCGCCGTGAAGAGGTCCAGGAGTGTTAGAATGGCCTGAAGAGAACGACATTCTCAACATAACGAGTACGACTACCTACTTGCGCGAAATATGCCTAATACCACCACGATACCGGCTCCTGTCTCCTGGCCGCCTTCCTCGTACTGGGACGGTAACGACGGTCTTTGGAACAGCTTCATGCTCAGCGCAGGCACACCACCACAGGCCTTTCGCGTGTTCCCTTCGACCTCTGGTCAAGAAACTTGGCTTCCAGATCCAGCTGGCTGTGATGCTGCGAATCCCAATGACCCAGGCTATTGTGGATACCTGCGAGGAACGCTTCCCTCCAACGGAGTCAACTCCTCAGGATTCGAGAGCAATCAGAGCAGCACATGGGTAGTCAATGGCCTCTTTTCTCTCAATCCACCCGAAGAGAACATCGGGTATAATCCTACCGGGGCCTATGGCTTCGATACCGTGGCTCTAGGCAATGGGAGCACGGCCGGTGTTCTCAATCTCACGCACGAAGTGATCGCCACAATAGGAGAACTCGACTTCTGGACAGGATATTTCGGCATTGGACCGCGTGCTGTCAACTTCTCGTCATTCAACGATCCCGTCCCGTGCTTCATGCAGAATCTGGTCACGCACAATCTTATACCAAGCTTGTCCTGGGGTTATACCGCTGGTGCCTACTACCGAGACAAAGCTAGCGCCTCACTTACCTTGGGCGGCTATGATACAGCGCGTTTCATTGACACGAATTTGACCATCAGCATGAACATCGACAACTCCAGGCCGCTGCAAGTCGCTATCGAAGCAATTACTGCAGAAGACACCCTCTGCGGATCTGCCGTTGACTTATCGACCGATCAGACGTATCACTTCATTGATTCAACCGTTCCGCACATATGGCTCCCTGGTGATGTTGTCGATCGATTTGTGAGCTGCTTTGGTCTGACATATGACAACACTACCGATCTCTACCTTGTCAACGACACTGTACGCAGCCAGTTGTTGAGTCTGAACCCCACGCTCACGTTCAACTTCACCGATGGTTCCACAGACGGAGATGTGGTAACTATTGCTCTCCCGTATGCCGCTCTTGATCTGCAAGCATCTTATCCTTTTTATCAATCTGCTACAAACTATTTCCCGATACGCCGTGCAGCGAACGATTCACAATACACCATCGGACGGACTTTACTTCAGGAAGCATACATAATTGCTGATTTTGAGAGAAACAACTTCACAATTGCGCAGGCGTCATTCGACAATCTGGGCACACAAAGCTTAAAGGCGATCACAGCTCCAAGCAGCAACGCAACCAGTACATCCACGCCTTCAAATTCGGGATCTTCATTGAGTGGAGGTGCAATAGCAGGCATAGCTATTGGCGTGGTTACGGCGATCGCTCTGCTTGCGGGCTTGATATTCTTCTTCATCCGCCATCGACGTTGGAAGGCTAGCCGTGCGCAGGATTCTGCCAGAGGATATGCGCCCGTTTCAGAACTCCCCCACGAGGGTCGCCAGCGAGCTGAACTACCATCCGACCATGCCCTGGTTGAGATTACACCTTCAGAAAGCAGTCTGGCGAGTGAGCTGCCAACATCGTCCGCGAAGGTAGAGATGCCTGGCTCTGAAGGTGCTCATGAGATGTATGCGCCGTTCAAGCGATGATATCGCTGGCGATGTCATTTGTGTTACAAGCGTTGGCGTCCGGAGCATGTTCTGATAGAGAGCGCAGAAGTTCTTTTTGTAGCCTTACACATTTGTAGATCGTACAATTTTGAGAACAAGAAGAAAGCTATTTCTTCTTTCACCCATCATGATGTTCATAATAGCCTATCGCGTTGAATGCTTGCGTGAAATCGTCCGGAACTCACCTGGGTATGGTCAAACTCCATGAAATTTCCATCTCAAAACAGGACTAGTGCGCTTCATCTGTACACGACAACTGTGTTTCTAAAGTAGCATTCTCTATATTTACAACGACAACGAAAGCTAGAAAAGGAACACACCCAATTGTCACGCAGTTCCAAACATGGCCAACCTGTTCGGCACACTCAACCGCTTCATCTCTCGCCTGGACTCGGACCCAGCCGGCCCAAACTCTTCTCAGTTGCGCAGCAACAATAACGCCTCCACCCCCGGCTACGGCTTTCAAGTGCTCCGCAACCTCTCTCCCTCCGTGCCCCTCGAGCCATGGTTTGACTTCATCATCGGCATCAACGGACGCACGCTCGACAGCGCCGACCCGCAGCTCTTCAGCACCGAAGTCCGCAACTGCGCCGGCGGCACCGTCTCGCTCGGCGTCTTTTCCGCCAAAGGCCAGGTCATACGCGAGACATACGTCGCCGTGCCCGCCGACCATGCCACTCTCGGCCTAAGCTTGCAATGGGCCCCGCTGCGCAGCGTCGACGACGTCTGGCATATCCTGGACGTCATGCCCAACTCGCCCGCAGATGTTGCGGGCCTCCTTCCCTACTCGGACTATGTTATTGGCTCGCCGGAGCCGTGGCCACCGCTGCACGGTGAAGCTTCCCTCGGCGCACTCGTTGAGGACTTCATGGCTCGCCCCCTGCGCCTGTTTGTCTACAACTCCGAGTACGATGTCACGCGCCTGGTCACCATCACGCCGGCGAAAGGCTGGGGCGGCGAGGGCGCGCTGGGCTGTGTGCTGGGCTTTGGCGCCTTACATCGTGTACCGGCGCCATTGGCAGAGCCCAGTCAAGCGCCTGGTGAGACGCTGTTCGAATCTGGGGGTGGTGCAGGCGCAGCATCAGGTTCCCTACCCGGCTCCTCACCAGCTGCCCCATCGCAACCAGCCTCATTCCTCGTCCCAGCCAACCTAACACACCTCAGCAACCCATCCCCACCACCTCCAACATCTTCCGCAACATCTCCAGGTCCACCTCCCGGTCGTGCTGGCAAAAAGGCCCGCGCGGCTCCTGCTGGTGGATTAGACGACTACTTCGCCGAGGGCGAGCAGAAATCGCGCGAGGCGGACCATGCTCCGAGCGCGAAGGCGGCAGGAGGAAGTGGTGGAGGACCTCCACCGCCCCCGAAAGCGGGAGGGCCACCGAAGGCGACGGAGTCGGGGTCGAGTGATGCTCCACCTGCTGCTGCTGCCGCGACGACGACGGAAGCGGAGAGTGGGAAGGGGGCGGAGGATGATGTCGATTAGTGTAGCACTTCGTATTGTGCTTGTGATATAGAGTCCATATAGAACAAAGTCAAAGAGAGATCTGAGCACTTAGCTTGGAGTATCCGTAAGACTTCTGCCTGTAGTTCAGAAGCCACCCTGCCAATCGTCATCACGGCCAGTGCATATTATCACATATGTCTCAAGGACCCACGAGCCCGATATCTTTACGGTTGGCACGTCGACAGCAAGAATGATGGAGAATCAAGATGCATACCTCTACATAGGTATTCAGAGAATAAAAAGGACAGAGCAAGATTGTCGTGGACTGGAAGCAGAGAAACTTTATTGATTCAGATATGGAAGAGCAGAGGAATCTTCATCCTTTTTGCAAATACACCTAGGTACGCATATGTATATCTACGTGTGATGCTTTGCTCGTCGACTCTAGCATACTTGACAGCAGGACTCGCTTGCTCTCTCGCGCTTTTCGATTTGTCTTGCTTGCCCATCTAGTTCCTCCTCGAGCAGTCCACCTCCAACAGCGACTCTATGGTGAAAGTTACAATCCATATTCATACACATTCTCTAGATCTACGACACAGATTTCCAGTATCGGTGGTAGCTCTATCAGCCTTCGAATTTTGGAAGCCTCATACCCTATAAGCGCCATGAGTGGAATTTTGAGTGGTGCTGGTCTGTGACCAACCTCTCCCTGCCCCCTTTGACGCCAGCGCTATGCTAGAATGCCCAATCCATCCGCTGAAGAGACGCCACCGCAAATGCCATACTCGTGGTGATGGTATAGCTCTCCAGATTTGCGCGCTTCACGCAATAATTCCTATCTTACAGATTCTTTTCGTTCTCTAAGGGTTGTCCACGCACGAACGCAACATCAACAGTCGTCTAGAACGCGCTGTCCCGGCTGCCGTAGCCGCCTCTGCTGTTGCCGCCGTAGTCGTTCCGGGTGCGACCGTAATCCGATCGCCCGCCGCCGTACCCTGATCGGCCAGCACTGTTGTAGCCGCCACGGCTGCTGCCTCCATATCCACCGCGGTCGTCGCTGCGCCCAGCACCGAAGGGGTCTCTAGGAGCACGGTCACGTCGATCGCCACCGAACCGATCACGGCTGCCACCTCGTCCGCCGCCAAACCCGCCACGGTCATTGCTGCCTCGATCTGCATCAGGGTCGTGGCCGATGTTCATACCAGGGATGCGACCAAAGCCGAGTTTCTGTGCTAAGCCGGGGGCGATGAGAGGAGGCTCGGCCATTCCCCAGCCGAATTGTGCCAGGTTGTTCATGCTGTTCACCAGCGAGCGCTTGTCCTGCACCCAGCCGTACACTCCGAGCAAGGCACGGTACACAGCCGCCTTATCCTGGGGACTGACTTGTTGCGTCGCTTGCTGAACCATTGCTAGAATCTCGCCAGCGGCTTTCGGGACTTTACCTTCAACGGTCAGGTCGATCTTGGCGATATCGGAAGTGTCGTCGGCCTTGAGCGGCAGACCGCGTAGTCTGTGGCGCAGCTCGCGTGCTTCATCTTCGTTCACGATAATGTAGCCAGTGCCTTCCTTACCGGCGCGTCCTGTACGGCCGAGACGATGGATGTACTGTTCACGGTTTGGCGGTACTGCCATCTGGATCACGTGGGTGACATCGGGAAAGTCCATACCACGAGCCGTCACGTCAGAAGAGAGCAGGATGGCAGACTGCGCTCTTCGGAATGAGTCGGCAGAGCGTGTTCTTTGAGCTTGGCTCAGCTTCGCGTGGATATCGTAGATGTGGGTGTTCTGCCATGGGTGAGCGAATCGGCGGCTTTCGGCACCCGGCACTTGTAGAGAGCGGAGTGTGTTCGAAGCCAGCGTGACCTCTGCTGTGCTGTTGAAGTAGATGATGGCCTTGAACGGTCGCGTGCCTGCCTCCTTGCTGGCATCGCTAGCCTTCTGGCACAACTCGATCAGAGCCGGGATTTTGTTCTCAAAGCCGTTGACGGTGATGACGCGCTGGGGGATACGAGCGTGCGTAGGCTCCTCGTCGTCGCGCACGCACTTGACGAACTGGAAGCCAGGCTGTAGAGTGCTGCGAACTAGATCGACAACTTCGCGGGGGACCGTAGCGGAGAACATCAGGGTTTGCCTCTGAACCTCCGCGGCAGTCGGCAGAAGACGCATGATGTCTTGAATCTCAGGCCAGAACCCCTGATCAAGCAAGCGATCGGCTTCATCGAACACCAGCGCCGCCAGTTCAGGGGCTTGAACCCCGGACGAAGGGTCCGAGAGGATATCCTTGAGACGGCCAGGTGTGCCGACCAAAAGATGGCATCCCTCCCGTTGAATGTTCCGTAGCCCAAGGCTCTTCTGCGTGCCTCCTACCGCCGTCTGAACAATGACACCGGTATTCCGGACCAACTTCCTCGCCTCATCGGCAATTTGCTCCGCCAACTCACGCGTGGGCGAGATGATGATCGATCTAATATCGCCCGCATGAGCATTGTTACGTCTTCTCCGCTGGAATGTGTTATTCCGCTCTGCAAGCTGCGGGTCCTTAGTGAGGACGTTCTGCAAGATCGGCAGTAAGAACGCAATCGTCTTGCCCGTGCCCGTCTTGGCTTGGGCGATGATATCCGTCCCCTTCAGCGCCGAGTTGATTGTCGCGGCCTGAACTTCCGTCATCGTCTCCAGGCCCATCTCTTTCGTTAACGTCCGGACCACATTAGGGTGGATGATGCCTTGCGACTCCAGATCTGCGAACCGAGTAATCTGGCCATCGCTCTCCTCAGCGGCTGGGGCTGATGCCGCCGCGGCCGCTTCTTGTCGCAATCGTGATACTTGATGAAATGTGCGGACGCTCTGTAATCTTGATATTGATGATACTTGGACTGTGGATCTAGCTTGGAGAAAACGTGCCGTTAACGTGGTCGAGGGAACAGTGGATGATAGCGAACGAGGGAGAGATGCCGAGCATCGCTGGACTGCTCTGCGCATTGCGGCGAAACGAACGGAGGTGTTGCGAAGATTGCAAGTAATGTTACAGTTGATCGATATTGTTAATTAGCAAATGGGTATCACAAGAATGGGTATCTCGGTCAAAGAAGAAATAAGTGTCGATGAAAGTGAGAAAGTCTCAGCGTGTGTACGCCTTTACTTCATCCCTATCTGCAAGAATTATATTCTGGAAAGATAGCTGCGGGACTGCCCGTGCGGCGATTGGAGCGCATCATCAATTTCAGGGACTTTCGGCATTAGTACTTTACCTAAGTTAGGACGAGGATGATCCGAGCTCGTTTCACATAATTCCAAAGATCTTGACACTTTGCTATCAACACTGGTCCTTACGCAGTGAGAGAATGCTCCGGTGTTCAAAGTTTCAAATGACGAGCAGTGAAGCAGAATACAACTTTCCTAATCTGATGGGTATATATTGCAGAAGCGAAGAAACAAGCAGCTTTTCCAGAAGCAAACCACCTCCAACTTCCTGATCCGAACCAAATCTTAGCCAACATACCACCAACTGTTTCCTCAATCTGTACCACATGTCTCGTTCACAAACATATCCAGTCTAGTATGTAACGACATGCGATCGCTTGACGAACGCTCTGCTGTGCCCGCGGCGGTCGAGGAGCGTGCCGTTGCGATCGACCGTGGGAGCATAGCTGGACGGCGATGTACCGGACGGCACAGGAGCGCTGACAGTATAGATGGTGGGAATAGCCAGTGTGTCTGACGAAGATGACAAATCCGTGGATGTTGTCGTAGACGTGGACAGGGATGCTGAGATCTGATAGAAGCCAGGCGCGTTGCTGGAGTCGGGAGCAGCCGTGGACAGCGGCAGCAATGAAGATGACGCGGTGATGGTGAGACTTGTTGTTATGCTGGTTGAGACGCTGGTGGATGATGCGGTGCTAGAAGAGGCCGCGGTCGCCACAACAGCGTCTGTTGCAAAGCTGGTAATCGCAGCACAGGTCTGGACCGCCGTGCTGGGATTGGGCACCACAACTGCGGTGCGCGATGAGGCACAGGCGCTTTCAAAGGATGCGTCTGCGGTCGCGATCGTGCCGACCGTTGTGGTGCCGTCGATGTAGAACACGACCGGTGACGTGGTGGCAGCTGTGCGAGACTTATAGTCCGATACTGCAGTTGACTGAGGTGCTTCCTGTACAAGAGTGTGGAGAGGCGCGGCAACCTTGATCGCCTCTGCATGCGAGGAGTCGAGGATCTCGAAGTCGGAGCAGGTTGTATAGTATTCATCCTTGCCATCTGGATACGTGCAATCGGCATTGGATTCGGTAGGCCACTGCCACACCCAATACACAGTGAGTGTACCGGTTTTGGTGTCGGTAGGAATCTGCAGGTCGGTCTCACACCACTGTTCCATGCTCGAAGTGGGTTGATCGACTTGATGCGATGGGAAATGTATTTGGCGATACTGAGAGATCTCGCCACAGTTGATCTGATGGCAACGACCATCGTCGAAGTTTTGCGCAGCCATCAGAAATCCCTTGCCATTTCCACCCGAGCCGTCCTTGGTCCATTGCAGGACATCGACCATTTTCTCGTCGGTTGCAGGCTCATATGTGCCATAGACATAGACTGTGCCCGAGTCTGCTGGCTTGCCGAGCTGGTTGTGGGGCAGTGTGACGTGTCCATTCTCGAGATACTTCATAGCCACGTAATCGCCAGGCACTGCCTTCAGCATAGGATATGCAGGGTTGGTGTAGTTGGAGGAACGTTGGTCGGGGTGACAGAGTGAGTCGGAGCTGTTGATACGGACACCGACCTGAGGCACCAGGTAGTTGTCGCTGAAGCCCGTGAAGCCAGTGTCGGTTCTTGCTACATAACCACGGCTGTAGCCACGATCACCCACGTAAGAGCCGTTGGGGCCGATGACTTGCATCTCTTCGATCCATGTGTGAGCGGTGGTGGGTGTAGTGAGAAACAGTGCTCCAAGTGCAAGCGCACCAGCGAAGGTTTGGTAAGGAGCCATGTGTGAGACGGATGTCCAGGAGCGGGAAGCCTCGATTATGGTGTTGATGAAGGACAGAAAAGACCAGCTCTTCTTCTAATGCTGTATGACAGGTTCGATGAGACGAAAAGTGTTGGTCCGGTAGAACTGTACGATGTGGGAATGTACGATATGGCAAAGAGCTCCAAATTGCTAAGATGATGGTGGATATGTTGCGTAGGTCGGATAGCAGTTCAAATCGATGAGTGTAGAAGAGGAAATCAAACGACCAGCGTAGAAGAATAAGAAATGTAATGGGCAACGATATTAAAGAAGACTTTTGTCGACGCGAAGAGAAGGTGAAGAGTAGGAGGTGCAGCAGAAACACAAACCTGGGACAATAGGCACAATGGCAGACCTTTCTATTGTTCGAGCCTGGTGCCTTGCCGGGAAGATATACAACAACAGCGCGACAGACTCCATTGTTCGCCGTGCACGAAGTAAAGGTGGACACATCACTCAGGGCGAAACGCCAACACTGAGAATAGGTCTGGTCAAGGCGTTGTAGCGTTTCGCTCTGGGTTAGCTGAATCATTTGACAGCGTGGTTTCAGCGACTGCTGGCCATGCGATCGGCGCAACACGCTGAGAACGAAGCCCGAGGGTGGACGTGAGACGGTTTCGAGTCAGGAATAGATCTTCATCAGAATCACAGACAATGCGTAACCATGCATTGCCGACCAGTGAAGCCAAGCATCGAGGGCAGACGTGAAGGCGGGAGATGTTTCGGGTTTCAGGAACGGATCGTGGCTCGTGTATGCACGCGCTGATTGGTCCGGATTGACGCTGTGCTTCAAATAGTTGTCGCCAGTCTGGAGATGGAGTCGGGATCGAGCGGTCAACGATGGGCCTTGCATGGCCTTTGATGTATCAGGATACAAGGCGTTTGAAGGAGCCGAATGGTGTGGAGATTGTCGCATCTTGTATGTGCAATGACTTGCAGATGCTAGACCGGCTACAACGCACGCGTAAGCAGACGGAACTACTACTGGCGCAACGCGACACATTGAAAAACATCACTCAATACTCATCGTGGCGATAGTTGTCTATGCTACCGTGTCGAGCTTAGCATGAAAGAACCGATACAGCATATGCATGAATATGTGAATGTTGGTGAACGTGAATGTGAAGATGACTGTGCTGAACAACTTCACTCACTTCCCAAACAGGTTGACTTCACGTGATACGCAGATGAGTCACGCCCGGCCCGCAGCACAAGCGCCGTTTGGCAGTCTACAAATATCTGCTTGTCCTCGCCCTTTTCCTCTGACTTTCTCTTTCTTCTTCATACTTACCTTGTTGGCCCGACCTCGCTCACGAATGAGGAAGGGTGGTGGCAGACCCTGCATTGCACAGCGCGGTGGTTCTCTATTATGCGGTGTCTTCGGATGTCGCACTGGCGGAATTTTTGCTGTCTTCCAGTTTTGGTCTTTGTGGCTGAAATTTTCCCTTCACTTTCATCAATGTTTGAGCATCATCGTGCTTGAATTTGGAGAAGGCATTACAATATCAGCAACGAGAGGATTACATTGGAGTAGTTGTATGTCATTTTGGTGAAGCTCGAGTCTAGTATTCTGAGGTGAACGAAGATGCTGAGGAAAGGTGGCTCGTGGACTCAACAGCAGTCCCTCCATATTGTGCTTGACATGTCTACCATAGCTCACACCTATCTGACCTGACTCTATCTACACTGCACCACAAAATTCACGATCTGTTCCATCATAATACTGTATCGATGTATTACTGATGAAAATTATTGAGGCTCTGGGCTAGAACACAGGCGTAGTGCAGCCACTTCGGAGCGGTCGCCATGTGGGAGCAGCCACCGACCCACAGCTGCAGCGAGTCTGACGTCGACGCGACGCCTCAATTCCAAAACAAACCGCGACGTCCACGGACGGACGACGACTTGAGCTCTCCAGTTTTTCTGCTCCCGACACATCCGTAACCTGAGCTATCGATGAGCCGGGATACGATGGAAGCCTGTCATTCCACCCACTCACATCCTCTTCCCTCCAATCTGCGTGAGTAGCCCGTCCATTAGCTGTCCATGACGTTCACGCCTTGGTGGGGCAATGCAGGTCCAACGATTTTCCTTATCAATCGCCAGATACTGCGCGGAACAAGTAAGTATAAGGTGACGGTAGGTTGAAGACTGCCTTGCTGTTCTTCTTGATTATTTCATCCTTGAGTTGCTCGCCACAGTCTGTGTGTTTCTACTTCTCTTCATCAGATAGCATGGCCGATACATCAGCCACGTCCTTGACGGGACGGGCGGAGGAATGGTCAGCCTATGGCCTGACCAGATCGACCATTAATGAGCAGCCATTGAGTGAAGATGAGATCGATAAGCTTACTCGTTATTTCCATGCTTCACTATATCTCTGCCTTGGGATGTTGTATCTCAAGTCGAACCCATTGCTACAAGAACCCTTGAAGAAGGAACACATCAAGCCTAGATTGTTGGGACATTGGGGCAGTGATGCCGGACAATCGTTCACGTAAGTGCTGTTCTTCACACTGACCAAGAGTCCAATACGCAGTACTGACGCACAACCCACAGCTACCTCCATTTCAACCGCGTCTTGAAGAAGCTCGACCGCGATGCCTTCGTCATCTCTGGTCCTGGCCATGGCGCTCCTGGTCTCATCTCCAACTTCTACCTCGAAGGCACTTACAGCGAGGTCTATCCGGACAAGAGCGAGGACATCGAGGGTATGCAAAAGTTCTTCAAGCAATTCTCCTTCCCTGGCGGTATCGGCTCGCACATGACCCCCGAGACGCCAGGCTCCATCCACGAAGGTGGTGAGCTAGGCTATTCCATCTCGCACGCCTTTGGTGCCGTCTTTGACCACCCAAACACGATCGCTCTGACGATTGTTGGTGACGGTGAGGCGGAGACTGGACCACTGGCCACGAGCTGGCACAGCAACAAGTTCCTCAACCCCATCACCGACGGCGCAGTCCTTCCGGTGCTTCATCTTAATGGCTACAAGATCAACAACCCGACTGTGCTTGCACGTATCTCGGAGGAAGAGCTGGTCAAGTTGATGGAGGGCTATGGCTGGACGCCATACATCGTTGCAGGCAGTGACTTGAAGGAGATGCACCAGGCCATGGCTGGTACTGTTCAGAAATGTGTCGACCAAATCCTGGCATACCAGAAAGAGGCACGAGATTCTGGCAAGCCATTTCGCCCACGATGGCCAATGATCATCCTCCGCAGCCCGAAAGGATGGACTGCACCCAGAAAAGTGGAAGGCCACTACCTGGAAGGCTTCTTCCGAGCTCATCAGATCCCATTACCCAAAGTGCTTGATGACCCCGAGCAGCTGAAGCAGCTTGAACAGTGGATGCGGGGATACAAGCCAGAAGAGCTCTTCACAAAAGAAGGCCAGCTGATTCCTGAGCTGCGCGCGCTTTCAGTCGTCGGCGACAAACGCATGTCGAAGAACCCGATCACGAACGGTGGCTCGATCCGCAAACCGCTTCACCTCGACAGATTCCAGGACTTCGAAATCGAGGTGAAGAAGCCAGGTGCGGTCAACTCGGGCGGCATGGCCAATTTCGCCGAATGGCTGACCACGGTCGTGGCAAAGAATCCCACCACATTCCGAGTGATGGGCCCGGATGAGACGGAGAGCAACAAGCTGTCCGGTATCTACAAAGCTGGCAAGAAGGTGTGGATGAACGGCTACCTCCCGGAAGACGAGGATGGCGGCAATCTTGCCCCTGCAGGTCGCGTCATGGAGATGCTTTCCGAGCACACCGTGGAGGGCTGGCTGGAGGGCTACATCCTGAGTGGTCGTCACGGCATGCTGAACTCGTACGAACCATTCATTCACATCATTGACTCTATGGTCAACCAGGTATGTTGTGCTTGCATGCAACTTGATTGGTTAATAAATAACTAACGCTTGCCCAGCATGCCAAGTGGATCGAGAAGTGCATGGAGGTCTCCTGGAGACAAGCAGTCTCGTCGTTGAACATTCTCCTCACTTCAACAGTCTGGCGACAAGATCACAACGGCTTCACCCATCAAGATCCTGATATGTCTTCCCTTCACCTTTCCTTCTCGGAATTCTGCTAACTTGGCATACGCTTCCTAGATGTCGTCGCCAACAAATCCCCCGAGGTCGTCCGCATCTACCTCCCTCCCGACGGCAACTGCCTCCTCTCCACCATGGACCACTGCTTCCGCAGCTCCAACTATGTCAATGTCATCGTCGCCGACAAGCAGGTGCACCTGCAATACCTCAACATGGAAGACGCGGTCACACATTGCACCAAAGGTATCGGCATCTGGCCATGGGCATCCACAGACGCCAACGAAGAGCCCGACGTCGTGATGGCATGTTGCGGTGACACGTCCACCCAAGAAGCGCTCGCCGCCACCGCGCTCCTCCGCGAGCACTTCCCCGAGCTCAAGGTCCGCTTCGTCAACGTCGTAGACCTGTTCAAGCTGATCCCGAACGGCTACCATCCACACGGCCTGACGAGCACCGAGTACGCGGCCATCTTCACGACCAACAAGCCGATCGTGTTCAACTTCCACTCGTACCCCTGGCTCGTGCACCGCCTGACGTACAACCGCGAGGGCCAGCACCGCATGCACGTCCGCGGCTACAAGGAAAAGGGCAACATCGACACCCCGCTCGAGCTCGCCATCCGCAACGAGTCCGACCGCTTCTCGCTTGCTATCCTCGCCATCGACAGCCTGGCGGACGTGCTGGGCAACAAAGGTGGCAGCGCGCGCCAGAAGCTCGTTGATGAGCGTACTCGCAGCATGAACTACGCTTACGAGACTGGCCTTGATCCCGAGAGCTTCTCCAACTGGACCTGGCCGTACTGAAGGCTGCAGGAGGACGGAAAACAAGTCGTAGCTGGGCGCAAACGGCGTGCAAGCGTCCTGGCGTCGCAGGGCCTGGCCATACGGCGGAAAACGTAGTACGTGCTTCCGAATGGTCTTGAAAGATTCCTTATACATATCATGATCGCGATGACAGTTGGTGAGAATACTACGCAGGTAGATACACGTGGCTAGGGGGGGGCGGGATGGTGACGGGTTCTATGTACTGCTTTTAATGATAATCACGACTGAGACGAAGCGCCTTCCTCTAGTTTCTTTGACTTTGTTTCGCTGTGAAATGTATAGCTATGGAATGACCTGCTGAAGTGAGATTTCCCTAATTACTGGACAATCATCGAACATCAAGTAATAGCCATTTGTCCCCGGCCCCACCACCACTCTGACGATGCCCCGCAACATCCCATCCAGCCCCTCCACACTCCAACGAACGAATGGGCCAGGAACGATACCTCATTCACCATTGGGAACGATCTGCCAAATGATGAGCACGGGCCCAACTTGAGCTACCACAAGAAAGAAGAGCGCGGTGGAACAGCATTTCCTACGCCCTCGCATCAGGGCCATGGAAGCAGCAGCTAAACCCGCAGGTACTCAAGAGCCTTGCAGACCCTACCGTACTGTGCGTGCCCATCTGTTCTACTCCTGTGGTTATTACCTGCAATCGGTTTCTTCATCTTCAACTCCTGACTCAAGATGGAAGCTGTCCCTCTACCTTACAGCAGCTTAGACCGTCTCTATGAAGCTGTGCGATTTGGATACTTGGAAGATGTGGAACGTCAGCTTCACGACATTAGGACCCGCAACCCAGCAAGGCCTCTTTCCGAATTCTCACACTCTCTTGCTGAGGCTATTCAGTACCGGCAAACAGAAATCTTACTTTTCTTGTTGTCAAAACAGATCCCAATATCGTCAGAAGTGGTCAATGCTGCAGCAAAGACTAGAAGTCGTCAGGCTCTCTCGGTGCTATTTGACCATGGTTGGGATATCAACTAACCACTTAGTGGTGACGAGCCACCTGTTCTAAGGTAACAAACTCCTGTTATGAAGCATACTATAGCTAATGATCAACAGCAAGGTCCTCGATGACGTTGAGCTTGTTGCTTGGCTACTCGAGCAAGGAGCCAATCCAAATGTAGGCTGTAACGTTGACGAGACTCCGTTGTCCTACGCTGTTGCGGCTGCACCTTTACAGATGGTGCAGCTACTTATCAAGAAAGCGGCGGGTCTTAAGAAAGGCCAATTGGTCTATTGCGCTGTAGATCGGAAACCCCCATGCCCAAGATTGATCAACATGCTCATTGAGAATGGAGCACCATGCGACGAGATTGTATGGCAAGACCCTATATCTTTCCGTTACCGAGGCCACTTTACACGAGGTACGCCTCTGCAAAGAGCCTGCCAACAGGACAATGTTACGGTCGCTCGGGTCCTACTTAGTCTTGGGGCAGATCCTGATAAGCCTAGCATGAAGGACAATGATCGAGTTCCGCCGACAGCACGCGACATCGTACAAAAACGCAGACATCCAGAGATGCTAACATTGTTCGAAGGATATAGTCGTGATCGGACGACATTGAAGATTCGATAGCCATTTGTCCCCGGTAGCATTTCACAGAACAACTGTAACGCATAACGTGTCGAACATCGAACTCCTGTGTTAGTCACTACCATGCGACATCTCCACTGTGACTAGATACGACTGTTACCTTACCGTACCTTACCTCACCTTACTTCAATGCAGCTGTATTCTATACTCCGTTTCGAACTACATGTACCCACCTTACCTTACCTCAAATGCGCATTACCGTATTTACGACCATTCCAACTGCCGCTCGTATTGTAATAGAACCACGGCGGCATATCATTGACCCGGCCCCACCACTCTGAGAATGCCCCGCAATATCCGGCGAACCCCTCCACACTTTTCACGTTCACCACTCTAAGCTGCGTGTCGCCGACATCACTCCTGGATTTGCCGAGTTCAATTGTTTCGTTTGGGCAGGTCTGAGGCATTGAAACAATACCAAACAAGCTTCATTTCTATCGGGATTATATCATTACTATCCTTGGGGAGCAGAGAAGAATAAACAAGCAGATAGAAAGACTCAAGACCCCAAGCTCCGAGGAAACAATCGACACGATACCATACATATATGCGCACCTCCTCTTCGCGGCCCTTGCTTATTATTAGCTACTCCCTTCGACTCCGGAGCTTGGGTCCTTTGACGACGCGGCAATTGCAGCTGGATACGCGTACGCGAGCTGTGCGGTCGTTTTCTGAGTTTCTTCGGCCTGGGTTAGAAAGCTGTCAGTATCAGCAAAAACAGTCGCAGAAGCAGCAGTATCGACAGCAGTATCGAGCTATTGGAACGCCAGATACAAGGCAGGGATATTCCTCTCGATCTTCAAGGCCATCTATCGCCTTTCTAACAGCTACCCGGCGCTCCCCTTCCCTCTCTGTAAGGACAATGGCCACCGCCACCACCCACTGTACTTCATGGAGCCGCCTGATCCGCTACGTGTCTGCAAAGGACGGACAGATCCGCTACGGCGAGCCCATCGTGTCGTCCTCCGACGCCAGCTCGGCCGCGGACATCGATCAGCTCGCGTTGTCCGGGGAGTTAAAGGTCAAAGTGCTCGCGGGCGCGACACCGTTCGTAGCGGAGCCGACGGGCGAGGAGGATAAGGTCAAGCAGTTGCTGGGACCCCTGACGCCGAAGGATGTGCCGATTGTGCGGTGTACGGGGTTGAACTATAAGACGCATAGTATGTGTTTCTCTTGTAATATGCTTTCGGAGGGGATGGGGCATGCTTGGGGAATCAGGACAGTTCGGAAGACGACGTGATGATGATCGGGGAAGAAAAGTCTTCTGAGAGAACATAGTCTTAGGCGAGATCCAGAGAAATAAGAACAGCGAGTGCTAACATACACGCAGTCCTCGAAACAGGCTTCGACCTCCCCACACACCCGACCCTCTTCCTCAAGCCCCCGACCGCCGTGACGGACACGCGCGCCGCAATCCCCATCCCGCCGCTCGGGCAAGCGCAATGCGACTATGAAGGCGAGCTGACGATCGTGATCGGCCGCGACGCCAAGAACGTGTCCGAAGCCAACGCGCTCGACTACGTCGCAGGCTACGTGGCGGGCAACGACGTCTCGTGCCGCGACTGGCAGATGGACAAGACGAAAGCGGGCATGATGCCGCAGTGGTGCTTTTCCAAGTCCTTCGATGCGTACGCGCCGCTGGGCCCGGCGATCGTGAGCCCGCGCGTGCTCGGTGACGGTAGTGGGCTGGCGCTGCGGACGCTGGTCAACGGCGAGGTGCGGCAGGAGACCAACACGAGCGATCTGTGCTTTGGCGTGCGCAAGCTGGTGTCATTCTTCAGTACCGGCCAGACGCTGCAGGCGGGCAGCTTGATCATGACGGGGACGCCTGGGGGCGTTGGGCTGGGCTTCAAGCCGGAGCCGAAGTGGTTGAAGGATGGCGATGAGGTGGCGGTAGAAATTGAGGGGGTGGGACGGGTGGTGAATGTGATGAAGTTTGAGTGAGAGGTGGAGCGAGCGGCGGCAGGCTATGGGATCTCTGCACATAGAGCAATGGATGGATGTTGAAATGTACAGGTCCTTGGTCGCATACTTACTTCTTACAAATTGTGGTGAGCAAGGACCATACATAAGAATGCTTTAGCGGAAAACCTGCCAGTTCCAAGGCGGGCACATCACTCCATTATCAGCGTCCGGTTGTGCCCCTACAACACCTCCAGGTCCTCATTTCTTCTACTCCGGTGAGAGGATCCTCTCGAATCTCCCCTCCGCCGGCGGCGTGACCTCCAACTCTCCATGCAGTCCTTGCTCTCCATTCGGCCCTCGCCGACCAAGCCAAGCACGGCGTTCTCGTCGTAGTTCCGGCAGATGTGCCTGGACTCCATCAAATTCGTTCTCGATGTCTTGCGTGCGAGCGCGACGTCGACGGGGCGGGATGCGAGGGGCATTGACTGGAGTTGCCTGAGGGTGGGATGGGATGGTTGCTGTGGCACGCGGCGAGGAGGATGTAAGATGTGTGTTGACGGATGTTTGGATGGAGGAGTGGGTAGGTGATGATAGGGTCTGATCCGGATGTAGACCAGTACGGGTGACCTTTGCAGAGTGGATTCGAAGCCGAGATTGAGTGTATAGAAGGTCGGCGGGCGTTTGCGGTTGAGTATGAGGCGGTGCGGAGTCGTTGTAGACTCTGACACGGGGAGTCGAGAGGACCGAAGGACGTCCAAATTGCGACGAGATGTGGCTCGGGTCATCTGCAGAAGCGATCGTAGATGGAGAAGCATCAGATTTTGTCTCTACGGTGCGCAATGGGGATGATCCGGGTAGCGGTGGCGACGAGAGCAGAGCACTTGTGATAACCCTAGGTGAGCTTGGGAGCGGCGGCGAAGTGTCGAGAGCGAATGATGAGGCGGATGGAGGCTCAGGAGAAGATAGTTCAATGTCTTTTGCACATTCAAAGCTGTTGGAGTGCAGCACTCGTGGAGATATGCTAGGAGATAGCGGTAGTGACTGCTCAGAGAATGGGTTGCCATGCAGTAAAGACACTCTTGGTCGAGCTTCCACGGATCGGTCGACAGATCGTGGTCTTTCAAGACTTGCAGAGAGACGGCTAAGATCTTCCGTCAGTTGCTCGAGCGGTGAGTGATTTCGCCTGTAGCTACTCATGTGCGAAGGATCTCGAGACTGCTCGCTGTAGATCACCTCGTCAGAACCATTCTCGACGCCGACTGTAGGCACGATTTCAGGTATGTTCGTAGATACACCATGATCTTGCTCGTCAGAGCACAAGGTATCGGGAATAAATCGTTGCGGAGACGACGAATTTATGGAGGCCGTTGGAGGGATGTCATTGATCACTGACAAGATCCCCGAGACACCATTGGTGCAGGTCAAATGCCTATCAAGAGGATACATGTCCTCAGTCGAGTTGACATGCCTGACATGAAACTGAGTAGTTGCAGTTGCGAGACTCGGAGGCGTTCCTGGCAGTATCTGATCATTGGATTCCAAGATAGGTGCCGCAGCTGCACTGGTCCCATGAAGTTCTCTGGACACTCTTGTGTTCGGGTGAAGCAAGGGATAGCGCTCAATGTTAGGGGTAGGCTGGGGTAAGCCTCTGTGCTGACCGCTAGTCCGACTTCTGGGACGATGTCTGCGATGTTGTGGCCTGACCAATGTATCCCCAGTATCTGAATGCCCACTGGCCCTTGAATCGACATTCTGTTCGGAATTTGGTCGAATGCGCAAATTGGTTGAGCTATGAGTGCCGTCCATACTGCTCCACTGTACCGCATTTCCATGTTGGTGTCCGCTTGACCCAAATCGCGTACGGGGTACAAAGACGGGCGCGCCAGGATCCAAGCTTGGGATACCATCGACAAGTAAGTCTGGAACAAGGTGAGGGACTGCTTGTCGGATGGACGGCAAGAGGCTACTTGATTGGTAAGGAGGAATTCTGTCGCGGTGTCGCGACTCAACGAGCTCTTGCTGCTGCGTTGAGTCATGAAAGATCTCATATCGACGTGCGCGTGCGCTAGAGAATGGGCGAGGCGAGGATCGTAGAGGTGGATCGATTGGAAAGGCGTCGCTATCGAGCTCACGTAGTGCGGCAGTCTTGACTGCAGAAGACGATTTCGTGCTAATGTCACCCGATAACGGAGAAGATATGACTTGTTGCGTACCGATTGTGCCCTCATGATGCGACAAGTCACGCCGCACATCATTGTTGGGTGGTAGTGGTCCGCAGTCACTTGCCTCCGATGATGACCTTGGTCGAGCAGGTCGTACATCCTCAGCTTGTCCTTGCAAACCATGCGTGTACGACATTTGACGATGCTCTACAAGGTCCGCACTCGCCAATGCGATAGTGTCGACTGGAGCAGCTTTTCGATCAATGCGGTTCTCAAATCTGTTTGCAGCGTCGCCAAACTCTTCATTGTCTTTAGATCCTACATGATGCGTGGTTCTGTGGCCATTGGTATGTTGGCTACCCCTCGGGATGGTCTGCGATATTCGGCGTCCTGGTCCAGCATTGACACGGACAAAAGTGTCACGGTTGTGTCGTCGACGAGTACGACGAGCGGCAAGTCGTGCCTCGAAGCCATCGATGTCGTTTGGTGTCAAGTCCACGCGTGTGGAGTGAGGTCGAAGCATGTCGAACCAGCGAGCAGACGCAAACGATAGAGTGCCGTGTCAGGAAGCGCTGTTGAAGCAAACAATGACATGGTGACACAAAGATCAGCCATGTTGACACGGTGATCTCCCGTCGTAGAGGAAGGCACTGAATGACACAACAGCAACGGAAATTCAAGCGTTGGAAAGCACGTATGTAGCATGAACGAGACTCCACTCTCTCCAAATAAAGAAAGACCAAGCGACTTACGGTTTGCAGACCTGAAATTCGATACCAAGCATTCACAAAGTTCATGGCATGACAGGATTGCTCTCCCCAAGGACAGGTCGATGGGTTGCTCATACTTGGTGCGTGGTCCTTGTGACAACTTCTCGAGCTCAGCGTTGAGGATCAACACGGAATAGAAGCATGGCAGGCGTCTTCCAGAACCGAGAGTCGGCTAAACATGAGTGGACATCCATGTCTTCCTGATGGTCTTTAGGATGTCAATGTTGAGAAGTGCTCACTTGCAAGCACAGCAAGCTCCGGATCACCATAAGACTGGTGACTGGCGAGGTTTCAAGCAGATCTCGACACGCGTAAGGTACATTCTTCCTCATAGTAGCTGATCTCAATAAGGATCGTAAGCAGGTTGAGCCCCAAGTGCATCGAACGAGGCTTGGAATTCAGGTTGCCGGTTGACATGAAATCTGCTCGAGGAGAGATCAGTACATCCTAGCGTTGAGTGGACGTCATTCCCCGGAGTGTCCTATGTTCTCTTTAGCTGCTTCCCCTAGCAGTTATCTTGGTAGTGAAGATGGCCATGTGTAGAAACTCCTCTTGATATGATGACAGTGTTAGGTTCAAGGGTGGCACTTGGGCAGCGGTACAATGTAGAACCCGATGGAGTCTAGTATTTAATTCGAAGGATCATGCAATAATATAACGGTCACGAAGCACATGCAGCTCGACCAAGACCCTGCCTCATCAGCTCATCATCAAGACCGAAGCTTTTCAAGCATTCTTGGCCTGCATAGGCTTGTCGCCAGCATACATGTAGACAGAGCCTCGCTGCGTGGTGCTGTGCGTATATGTGTACCTGTGTACATGTATATGTACCATGATCGATGTAGACGGGAATATGTAGCACATGTCCCAGCTGTGCCGTGCATTCCACACAATTGCCGCTCGCTTACGGCAAAAGGCACCTCTTTCATTGCTTTCCCCTCTCCATCGTCCTGACCACTGCATCACACCTCAACAGTAGCATTGTAACACAAGATGGAGAAGCCCGACACAGTGCAGCAGATCGACGTTAAAGAGGGCTCCCCAGATGCTCACGACTTCGCGCTTGACGCGGCTCTCGAACGGCGCATCACTCGGAAGCTAGACTTCCATATTTTGCCCTGGATCTTCGTGCTGTGGCTTCTGGCTTTCATAGACCGTAGTAACATTGGTAGGTCGATGTAAAACTCTCTCTGCGAAACGATCGCTGATATCATCTACTAGGTAATGCCAAGCTTGATGGTCTTGTCACGGACCTCAATCTCATCGGCAACAGGTATAATGTCGCGTTGACGGTGTTCTACATCCTCTACGTGCTGGTCGATGTGCCCTCCAATTGGCTTCTCAAGATCGTGGGCGGTGGTCGCTACATCCCTCTCCTTGCCATAGCATGGGGCATCGTTGGGACATGCATCGGTGCCGTGAAGACTTATGGCGGACTAATAGCATGCCGTCTACTATTAGGAGCCTGTGAAGCGTGAGTTGTTGTGCATTACGAACATCTATATACCAACACTAACCCAAAACGTAGAGGCATGTTCGGTGGTGTCATCCTCTATCTCTCCATGTTCTACAAGCGCCACCATCTCATGTTCCGTTTGGGCATCTTCTACTGCGCCGCTCCACTGTCTGGAGCGTTTGGTGGCCTACTGGCAACTGGACTAGCGGAGATCAACTACGGTGGCTATCGTGGCTGGCCTTGGATCTTCTTTGTCGAAGGCGCTATCACTGTCCTCGTAGCTGGTGTTGCCTTCTTCTTCCTACCGAACACACCCGGCAAAGCTTACTTCTTGTCCCAACATGAGCAAGAATATGCCACACGGGCGCTTCGTATCGACCTCAACGGTGCCGCTGCCTCAGATACCGTCGAAGAAGAGCACTTCAACTGGGTGTCCGTGAAGGCTGCTCTGTTCAACATCAACACCATTGCGATGAGCTTCAACTTCTTTCTCATCTTGATCCCGATTTACAGCTACTCTCTTTTCCTGCCCAGCATCATCTCTGGACTTGGCTACAAACACGTCCAAGCTCAGCTCCTTACCGTCCCACCGAACTTCCTGGCCTTTCTTGTCGTGATCGGCGCGTCTTTCATCAGTGACAGGATCAAGATGCGTGGACCATGTATCTGCGTTGGTCTCTTGATCGCAGCGATTGGATACATCATGCAGATTGCTTCCCACAAGCCTGGTGTGAAGTACGCCGGGACGTTCTTTGTGGCGGCGGGAGCATTCCCTTGCTCACCTTTGGTGCTGGCCTGGCTGAGCAACAATCTAGCTCCCCATTACATCAAGGCGACTGGGCTGGGATTGCAGGTCGCAATCGGTAATTGTGGAGCATTCGTCGCGACCTTCACCTACCTTTCCCAAGATAGCCCGGACTACACCACCGGTCATGCGATCAATCTTGGGGCGATTGGTATCAGCCTGACTTTAACGGTATGTAACATGCTTTACATCAGGTGGGAGAACGGCAAGAGATCGAGTGGTGCAAGAGACTCGAGGCTCACACAGGGTGATCGGAGTCAACTGGGTTATAGACATCCCAACTTCAGATACACTATGTAATTGGGGGTTTGAACTGAAAAGTAACGCCGGAGATGATTTCGACGTAAGTTTGGAGTTGGCTATGATGCCTCGAATAAACGACCTAGAGACTATTCTCGTCCACTCTTCACTACTCCCAGCTCAAATCAGACATATGACACACCACGCAGCTGTCGGTCCGTACGATGTGCCAAGAGCTGGCCGATGCAGGGATGTGAGCTCTCCCCACGCTCATCTCCTCATATGTGCACGAACAACCATCGGACTTTGTTCCGACAAGGCTGCACGTCGATGTAGCAACCTACCCCATCCAGCAGCTCGACCCAGCACTATCTGCACACCACTCCCGTCCATCGTAGCAACGCGAGGCTGCAATGCAGCCAAAACCCCGTACATATGTTGGGCCGAGTGCTCCGCGCCGCACGTCGTTTGTTCCAGCAAAATCCATATGCCATGCTTTCCAAGGACGACACGAACGGCGCGACCACGGCCGTCACGGCTGAGGACGAACCAAATTCTTCGCAAGAAAGCGAGGCTACACACGATCAGCCATGGAGTCGCGAACGCTACTTCGGTGCGCTCGTCTTCAACATCGGCGCCTTCATCCTCCCTGCGCTGTACGCCACGCTAAGTAAACTCTGGGTCGCGAACATCGATTCGTCCATGGTGGTGACCACAGACGCGTACACCTACATCGGCGTCGTCGCCGAAGTTCTTAACGAAGGCCTCCCGCGAGCATCCTGGAACATCATCGGTGATCGCGCTAATCGGCCACTCGCTGCCCGGCATGGTCTGTCGTACACGTTGATACTCGTGCAGTCTATCTTAGGCCTGGTCATGTCCATCGCCTTTGTAGCAGCGGCGCAGCAGTTCGTCGACAGCTTCGTACCCATCACGGTCCGCCAGGCGAGTCTAACGTACGTCCGAATCTCGGCCTTCTCAGCCCTGTCCTCCGCCATCGAGACGGCCGTTGCGGCTGCGACGCGAGCGCTGGATAAGCCGGATGTGCCACTGGCCATCTCCTCGGTCAAGTTCGCCGTCAACATCATCCTGGACTTCATGGTCATCTCCAAATTCCATATTCCGGGAGTGCAGCCAACGGTGAATCTGCAAGCTGTCACGCAGCTGACTTGTGGTATGACAGCTTCTTTTTCTGGTCTGGCATATTTTACCTGGACCACTACTCGCGAAGGCAAGAAGCTACGGATCGAGCGAGCGTATGACAATATCGCCGCGAGACCTTCATGGAGTGCGCTGAAGATCCTGGCTCGACCGGGTGCCTTCACTTTCACTGAATCGGCGGTGCGGAACGCACTGTACCTCTGGCTGATCTCTGGTATTGTCGCTCTGGGTTCCGACTATGCCACCGCTTGGGGCGTGTTCAACACTATTCGTTGGGGATTGGTTATGGTCCCTGTCCAAGCATTGGAGGCCACATCTCTGACTTTCGTGGGCCACGCCTGGGGTGCATGGAGACGAAGCAGTGGAGCCTCACTACGACATCCATCTGCCACGACTAAGGACCTGCGCTGTAAGTCTCCCCGTTGCTTGATGAGTCCAGACATAGACCACTAATCATCTGGGTCAGCCATCACGTGTCCTGCCCTTCTCTCGAGCCTCATTGCACTATCCATCGAAGTCCCGCTCTGCCTCTTCCTCTCCTTCTACGGCACCCGCCGCTTCGCCTACTACATCTCGAACGACACGGCCGTCTCGCTTATCACGGAGAAGATGTGGCGCACCATCGATTGGTGCTACATCTTCTACGCGGTGTCAACGCAGCTGGCGACCATCCTCCTCGCCACTCGTCCACGTTGGTACCTCTATCAAAGCCTTGTGAGCAACATCTTCTGGGTCCTGCCGTGGGCGATCGCTGTCAGCTTAATTGGCATCACGCCAGCGGATGCGTGGACGTACCATGCTCTAGTGTTTGGCGGCAGCCTGGTGTTTAGCTTCGTTGACATTCTCGTCGTTGATGGGATATGGGCATGGTGCTTGATGAAAGGTAGAATGAGCCTATCGCCTCTTACTGGAGCACGGACAGAGTGACAGGTATCTTAGATCTATGCAGAAAAGTCATGAATTCGTCATATGTAGTTACAACCTAAAATGCTAAAATCACAAATATGAACGTGCAAGTAGTGCCGTCAAAGTGCTCCACTCAACCTGCACTCACAGTTCTATCCAAACACCAATGCGCGCACCTCAATGCTCTCTCGCCCAGGCCAGTCAGCCTTGGTGCGCGGGTCGACGAACGCCGAATGCGGCGTCCTCGCGCCATCTTGTGAATCGTAGCACTGAAGGAGGACCCGCTCATCATTCGTCATGCCACTCCAGTAATGCCACTGGCCGCGAGGTGTGTACTTGACGCCCGCTGTATAGCCCGTCCGGTGCGGGTAGCGATGCTCGACAGGGACGATATCCTCGTCCGGCACTGACGACGAGTCGGCATATGCCAGCGGCGACGCCACTACAGGCCCGTTCAGCGGCCGCCAGACATTGATCAGGCGCACACGGCCCTTCAGCAGCTCCGGAGTCTCTTCACCCATGTGGTGCTCAACGCGCATGCGTGCGGCCTCGGCCGTCTGGTCGACGTGGGCACGGTTGACAGGTCCACGCTTGGCATTTGGGTCATTGCGGCGAATCGTGTGGTCGAAGATGAATACGCGGTTGGCGCCGGGGACGTTGTTCAGTAAAACCTGTTCGACCTCGGCGTAGTACTTGGCCTTGATGGCATCGTCGTCCGCCAGGGCCTCCGGGGCGGTGTGTACGCCGCTCACGACGCCGAAGCCGTTGCGGTTGATGTTAAAGTCGGCTTCGCGGCCGCGGATGTCGTGGATCGTCACCCCGTGGACCGCTTCCCCATAGTTGCGCTGCGGTTGGCCTTCTGGTGGCTCTTCGACGTAGTTAAATGGGACTGCGTTGTCGGTGGGTGGGGCGAAGAAGGTCAATTGGGTGTCGACATCGCCGCGTGGGACGGTGATGGGCGAGGTTGTGCCGAATTTGGTGGCAGTCTCGGTTACTGTTTGGGTGGACATGGTGGTGGTATGTTCAATTTTGCTGTGCTAGTAGGATCCTTATGCCAGATGATGGATGGGGTTTGTGGTGCGGGATGTCACTACTAAGGAGATGTGGTAGTGAGGATTGAGGTAGAGGAAAGATATGATCCACCGCGCAATTCAATAGATATATTCTCTCTGCACTACCCAGCTGAATCAATGTGCCTATACCCGGTGCATTTGTAAACAATTGAATTAGAAATCCAGAGCACGTCATTGCCACCATGCTGGCGATCACCCAATTGCACCCGTTCGACGCGGGGGAAGGGAACGTCACAACCTTCATGATGAGTGAACATTGAACAAGTCGGTACTCATGACTTACCAACCATAGCTTTTCCAGCCAATGCTCGCCCGCAATGCTTCCGAGGCGCCAATGGGATATTGGACGAAGCATAATTCAAATTTCACCATTGTGCTTCTGGTTGCTAAGCGGCGAGGAGTCATCATGGTATCATATGCTCTTTGTTGGCTTCGACAATGTATTCGTTTTGACAGGTTGGGGCCATGCTCTACAAGTTGTAATAGTTCCTATATATGAGTCCTACTACACAATGAATGGATGGTGGGCGTACCACGCCGCTTCAAAAGCAGATGTACTGCTTTGACCCGGGATCTATCTGTTGGTTCGTTTCACTCGCCAACGTCCTTATCTCAGTATACATAGGTCTTTGCATCTCCTCGATCGCCACTTACTCTCGCGGCGCTGGAATATGACCACCTATGGTCGTGGCAGAGTAAAGTCACCTGGGCGCTAACCTCTCAGTCATTGTCCTCCGTGCACAATCGGACACTTCAGCGCGCATGTATGCGTCTGCTTATCAACAGTCCGCTCATTTGCCAGTCAACAGCTCCTCCTTCTTACTCTTCTCGCTCTCCTTCAATGCCGCAATCTCTTCCTTGCTCATGTTGTAAGTAGCGGCCACCTGGTTGAACGGATTATCTGGGTGTTTCTCAAACTCTTTCCGGATCTGATCGATCTTCTGCTGTCTTCGCAGTCCCTTCTCATCCTTCATCTCGTCCAGCCGCCGCTCCTCAAACACAGTGTATGCCGCCTTGAATCGTCTCTCGGGATGGCGATCGATCTTGTCGTTACTGCCGCCCGTCAGGTCGAGCGCGTCGAGTGCATTATCGATACCCGTCGCGTTGAGTGCGGCCAGCTCCTTCTTCGACGACGGAGCATCCAGACCCGACAAATCCAGACCACGAGACTTCTTCGCAGGCGCTTTGCTTCCTTTTGTGGGCTTCGACGGTAGAGATGCTTCCTCCTCTGCTAGTAACGCGTCTTTCTCAGCCTTTTTCCGTGCAGCTTCGGCGGCTTTGGCAGCAGCGGCTTCACTAGAAATCCATCAGAACTCCGTCCTATCATGTCTGGGATTTCTATGGTACTTACGCTTTGCTGTTGTCCTTACTGCCTTGCGCCCATTTCTCGCCCTCCGCCTTGGCTTTCTTTGCGTCCTCGCTGGCCTGCTTTTGTGCCGCTGCTTCCGCCTTTTTGGCGTTGCCAGCAGCTTTCTTGGTGTTTTCTCCACCCGCTTTCTTGCCTGCCATGATGATCGATTGATCAGGCGAATATGTTTCAACAAAGTTTGTATTGCGACTCAGAAACTCACCGTCAACAATAGAATTGCAGGACATCCGATATGTGCCCCGCGATCGGCCACATGTGAAATTCTACGCGATCGTGGCGACGTCAGACCATTGCGGTGCATATGATGGGCACGTGATTGGCTGACCTGCGAAACATTAACGACTCCATCTTGCACGAAAATTACAAGAATGAGGTTGTATGCTCCCACTCATCGATCTCAATTCTCACGCAGATAGTCCCGCTCATTGCATTCACCATTCCTTCATCGCCGAAGTGAATATGTCGCAACTGCGAGCGTCCTAGCAGTCTCGTTGTCCATTTCTCTGTCATTGGACTTCTCGACGTCTGCGTTACCATGTATGATGCCGCCGTCACGCAGCATGAAGACCAAAAGTCACTGCTTGTACCATTTGGTAATAAGGGAACTCTTTGATGAAAGTCATAAATGATGAGCCAGGATCGAGCTCTCCAAATGACTGTCAAATCTGGAAGTGCGATTCGATGACTTGAGCCACCATGTCCAGTACATTCCATTGGAACACGATTTACGAATCTATCGTCACCAGCACTTAACATTGTTGACATTGCATCATGCTCGAGTACAACGCTTCACTGGATTGGGGTACGTACATATGTAAAGAACGTCGGGCCTTTGCGATCCTCCAATCCTCCGCGAACAATACTAGCGGAGTGTCTGGATTGTGCAGCTCCAACCACGGTGTGACCATATGACAGACAGATCTTCTTGCCAAGTCGATCCGGTCTGCTCATAGTGCTTTAATGGCCTCATACAAGTGGCAAGCATGACACATCCTGAGGACTTAAGCGGCATGTTTGGCAGCAAAGCATGAACACCAAGTCGTAGTCCGCAGACACTCGATACCACAAAGGTATTTGGTCTATCGGAATCGGAGATCACGGCTCCCTGACGGAAGTGAAGTCAAGAGTATTTCCATATATTTAAAGACTATGGCCTCGACAGTTGTGCGAGCAAGTATATCGCAAGCCCAACTCTTCAATATCTGCTCCTCCGCCCATCCATACTTCTCACTCCGAACTGCTTAGATCCGCAAACATGAAGGCCACAAGTATTCTCGCTCTTCTCCCACTTCTGAGCACCTTTGCCGCCGCGCAGGGTATCTTCTTCTACTACAACAGCGACTGCACTGGAGAAGAGGATACCGAATTCGGCGAACCCGCACGCGCTGTGGGAACTTGCGAAGGAGACCTTTACAGTCCCCTGGGCTTGAAGACCGAGGACGGCTACCCGGGCTACACTGTCAAGGTCTACAGTGACAGCTTCTGCACCGATTTGGTTGGCACATACTCTATTGCCGTGAGTATATATGTTTCATTTCAGTTTGAGCTTCAAGCTGATATGTGACTTCAGGATGTCGGGTGCCAGACTATTGCTACAGGGGGGCGAGCGTACGAGATCTACGATTCTTGATTAGAAGGAAACAAGGATTATTTCCTTGGGATGGTGGAGAAGGCATTGAGATGGAAACCTCGCGAAGACTAGCCGACGATGAATTGATGATCTCACTTCTGCATTTACTACTTTCAGTCCTACAGGTGCATGCTGAATTCTGCTGTCCTGTAACTTCATTCAGAGGAAGATCCATCTATAGTCATCCACTTCGCCCTCCCAGACATAGAGAACCATGCTTCATGCCCACTCATGCCTATTCTCCTTGACAAACTCCAAGAATGTTCGCGGCGGGGCTCCCGTGACTTTCTGCACAGTATCAGTGACCTCACTGCCTTCTCCCTGCGAGACTTTGACATCGAGATCCGCCATATACTCTGCCATGTCCGGTGAGAAGTCCACATCCAGCAGCTTCTGCCGGAACTCGTCACGACTCAGCTTGACGTGCTCGACCTTCTTGCCCAGAACTTCGCTGAGTGTTTGTGCGACCTGTAATATGGATTAGTTATGTTGGAACATCAGCGTGGGATGAGCTTACATCGTCATAAGTCAGTGCCGCCGGCCCAGTAATGTAATGATCCGTATTATGCGCCTTCTCGTCGATCAAAGCAACACGCGCCACGGCGGCAATATCCCTCGCCGCGATGAAGGGTTTGCTTCCATCGCCGGCCGCAGTATACAACTTGCCCTCGTTCTTGATCGACTCGAGGTGGTAACCCTCCGCGAAGTTCTCTGCACGGTCCTGAGTCAGCGCCTCGATCAACCGAGCAGTCTAAGGGACAAAGCAATACTCACCCATGAAGAAATGCGGCCGCAGCACCGTCCACTCGACACCGTCGGCGCCCATCTGCCGCAGCTTCGCATGTACAGGACCCATGAAGTGCCCACCCTCGGAGACCTCCCAGGCGCTCAGTAGCACGAAGCGTTTCACACCGTGTTGCACGGCATAGTCCACGAACGCCAGCACCTTTTCTCTTGCCTCAGCAACATCGGGAGAGACCAAGTAGACCGCGGTGATGGGGGACTGCTTGGCTACGGCATGGTCGAACGGAGCTGGGTATGTGCTCGCATCGAGCCAGTCGAACTTCACCGTTGGGTAGGTAGCGTCAGGCTTTGGGCGGCGAGAGGCGACGAGGATGGAGTGTGTAGGGGCAAGCAATTGGGTCAATCGCGAGGCGGTCTTGCCGCTCGAGCCGGTGATGAGGATGGTCATGTTATCTCGGCCAGGGGAAATGTCAATGTATAGGCACTGTATACTGAACTACTTCACCTGAGTACATGTAATTGCTTCTACAGGGCATGGAGTTGCAGGAATATCGACCCCTGCAGGAACAGTTTCTACGCCCTGTCTTATCAGCTGTGCTGGCAGGATTCGGGAGGCTCTCGGTGCATATACTTCCAAACTTCGACTGCCTGCAGCTTGCGACACTTATGGATTGTCTGCAGCCGAGCTCATGGATCCATTCCTCGAGGCCAGAACGGTGTTTCGGCCTCAAGGGTCACATCTAGGTCCGTTTACCGTTCTGTCAAGTGTCAGTTTCTACGGGCAAGCTGAATTGCTCCAGTCACCAACGAGTCATGAGCGGCCGCAATGTTCACACTGAGCATACCGTACGTATATGTCCAGTACGTGCGTAAATTGGGTGAAAGCCAATCGGCGGGGTAAGCTCTAGAATATGTGAGCGGAAGTCTGGGGAAGGACGAATGGCGGGGCAAATAATGCAGCGCTGTCACCAGCAAACACAGTCGGCTACCTTATTTGCCACTTTCGGTCGACATTTAATCCCGACAGGTTATATTAGCCTGCTGACTCTGCTTTCTCGACGCGCTCCCTCTCACGTTCTTTCACGATTGTCACCAATACTCAACCTTCCACAGATATCCCCGACATTTACAGGATAATTAACACCATGGCCCCGCACGCAGAAGACTCCCAAGCCACCGGCACTGCACCTGATGGCAACATCGTCCCGGTGAACAATGGCGAAGCCCCGCTCGAACCAGGCGTGAAGAAGAACATCGCACAGGGCAAGATGATCGAGTTCCCTCGCCCACCCAAGTTCGAGGACAAGGAGAAAGAGCGCGATTACCTCAAGGGCCGGCTGGCTGCGGCGTTCCGCATCTTCGGCAAATATGGCTTCGATGAGGGTGTTGCGGGCCACATCACCATGCGTGACCCGATTGAGACGGATTGCTTCTGGGTGAACCCTTTTGGTGAGTTAGGACATATTTTTTTGGAATGGCTAGTCAGGACTGACGGAGTTGCTGGACACCAGGCCGTGCATTCTCAATGATGAACAAGTCCGACCTGATTCTCGTCGACCACAACGGCAAAGTGTTGGACGGTGGTCCTAACCGTCTGCTCAACACTGCGGCGTACATGATTCACTCTGCGATCCACAACGCCCGACCGGATGTCATGTGTGCGGCGCACTCACACTCGATCTACGGCCGGACATTCTGCACGCTCGGCAGGAAACTCGACAGCACCACGCAAGACAGCTGTGCTTTCCACGACGACCATGTGGTATATGACAGCTTCAACGGGGTGGTGCTCGCGACGAAGGAGGGCAAGGATATTGCGGAGTGTCTTGGGAACAAGAAGGCTGCGCTATTGCAGAACCACGGCTTGCTCACAGTGGGCAAGACGATTGAAGAGGTTGGTGTCGGGTGAATAATGTTCCAAACCGCTTACTGGCTAACTTATGCTATCCAGGCTGTCTTCTGGTTCGTGTCGATGGAGCGATGTTGCCAGAGCCAGCTCATGGCTGAGGCGGCGGCGGCATCGAGAGGAGAGAAGCCGATCGTCATTGGCGCAGAAGAAGCTGCCTACACCTACCGCACAGTTGGCTCGTCGACGGCAGGATGGTTCTCCGGACAGCCCATGTTCGACCTGATCCACAAGGAGACGGGCGGAGAGTATTTGGAGTAGATATGATTGAATCTAATATGAATTGAGATCCTATTTCCACCAAGATACTTTGCTATGGACGCATTTATGTATCAAATGTAAGCCCCAAAGCTGCGTCATGTTAAGTATGTGGTATCCACGTCTTAGATTGGAGTATGTATCGAGAATGTCGATCATACTGATGCCCTGATTATTGATATGTGATGCTGTGGCTGACGAACCAAGATTGCACTGGTTTCACAATCACATGCAAATCGGTGTGGCGGTGTGAAACACTAGCCTGGCTGCTGGACAACGGTCGATTGATGCAGAAGGAAAGGCACAGCGCATTTTCTTGTAGTGAATGTTTCGTAGAAAGGCATAGGACGTATCAAGACATTCAAGATACACATACGGCACAACGGAAGAAGACACGGTAGAAGTAGATGTATGTACACGTAGATGTAATATCATGTCATGTACCCGGCAGGGACCAACTTGCACATGGCAAGGAACCTGCTTCGTGGCAACGTCATTCACGCGGTTTGGGTGGGAATGCGCGTGCGTGCGTGCACCAGCTTCCAACTCCAATCAACAATTCATCATTCCATTTCTGCCCCGATTTCTCCTTCTCCTACATCACCTCACAACATCCGTCTCACTCCCATCGATTCTCCATCTTCACGCAGATTGTCGTCGTCCGTCGTCCACCGCACCTACAGAAACTCAAGTTCATCGATAACCTCCCTCATCCTCGCTGCCGCCGCATCCCTGTCGACCGCAGCTCGCTCAAGGGGCTTCTAATCTGGAAACATCGCCCACTCAAACAAAACTTCTTCCAACGTTAGGAAGTAAACCCTCGACTCACAATGGCTGGCACGCAGTCGCAATCTCAATATCCCAATCTTAACCCCAGCGGTCTTGTCAACAGTGAGGTAAGTCATTCTTCTCTCCCATCATTCTGGCCATGTGGCTGCCTACTGGTGCGTCATGTGCAGAGCAGGACCGCCAGTGAGCCACGTAGCAGCTGGAAATGACAATCCTCGCACTTCCACCTTGTTCGGGCTTCCACGTTTATTTACTGACATTTTTCTGTTCTAGTTCCTCCCAAACTTCTCCAATCCTCCTTCCCCTAGCATCTTCTGACACGAAACTGACCCCAATATCAATACAGGCGCCCAGAACGCCATGTCGAACATCTCCAACTCCAAGACCGTGCAGGATCTGCAGAATGGTCCTGTTGCAGAGAAGACTCGCGCTGAGGTCAACGCAACCAAGTCAGAGTTCTCCAACCTGGCCTCTTCTCGCACTACCCCGAAAACCCAGACCGCTACCGGCCAGCCGCTCACCCACTACCACTCCTTCTTCTACAACCTGCTCAGCTGGGAGAATCCTCGCGCGACTGCGATCAGCTACGTCAGTGTGGTCGTTGCTATCATCATCGCTCGTTACGTGCCGATCGTGAGCCTCGCCCTCAGAGGTCTGTGGATTGTGTTGGGTATCGTTGCTGCTGTGGAGACGACCGCACAACTTGCTCTCCGCCAAAGCATGACGCAGCACATCAGACCCCGACAATACTTCACCATCCCGCGTGAAAAGCTCGAGGCATCATTGGAAGACGTGGAGCAGCTCATCAACTTCTTTGTCATTGAGGTGCAACGCGTCCTCTTCGCCGAGAACGTTTTTGCCACGATTGCAGTAAGTTGTGCAACATCTCAAGTAGCCAGCAACACTTCTAACTTGTTACTCTAGGCTTTCTTCGTCACGCTGCTTTCCTACTTCCTCATCAAGATCACACCAGCCTGGGGTCTTGCGCTCATCTTCACTACTGCCGTCTACTTCCTGCCCCTCATCTACCTCCAGAACAAGGAGCTCATTGACAGCCAACTGTCCAACGCCTCGAAGATCGCATCCGACCAGACCGCTCAACTTCGCAACATTGCTCAGCACCACACCTCAAACGCTGTGTCTACCAGCCAAAGTGCCCTGAAGGATGCTAGCGTGAAAGCTCAAGAGATGATCGGTCAGGCCAAGCAGACCGCCGTGGACAAGGGAATCGTGAGCAAGGAGACGGCTGGCCTGGGTTCTACGCCTTCGACTCAGAAGATTGGTGACAACGTGGCTCCAGTGACCAGCTCTACCAAGATCGAGCCTCTTGCGCCTCAGACTCAGTCCGGATACGGCGCGCCCAAGTCATTTGATGGCAACGCTGACTTCATCGACACCAAGATCCCCACCCCTGGCATTAGCAAGGCTGACACCGAGGAGATTCTTGGCGTGAAGAAGGAGGATTTCCCTGTTGCACCAGCTGATGAGCCATTCTCTGACGGCACTGAGACCAACCAGATCAGAGCTGAGGGTGGACCGATTGCCTCGCAGTAGGTGACATGCGACGGACGATACTCGCCGTATGCAATGACGGTGACATGCTGTCTCAAGTTTTGGTGCATTGAGACGACCTGAGTTGACGCGGCGACGATCGATTGACATGATGTTGACGAGAAGACGGAATACATGCAGCAAGCGATCATGACGTTGTCTTTGTATCATCACCTGCTTGGTATCGTCTCATTGCTGTGTTCTGCAACCCTAGCAATTTTGATGTTTTTCACCGAGTATGCTCGGGCGGCATGCAGAAGACTACCTTAATATCGTAGTTGAAGTTGCACGAGGTGCAGGACCTAGGCCAGACGCTGAGCATGGGGTGGATGGTACAAATGGGCTTTTAGTGTATAACAACAATCATCACGTTCCTACATCGTTGTTGACCTTCGTCCTGTCTGCTGCTGACCATGAATTGTGTACACCTGTGTATATGTAAACGTATTTTGTGTTCAGCTAGGTACTTGTAAGGAGAGACACAATCTCCGCCACCAGGCCTAGGTATACACATTCTCTGTCGTTCATAAAGTCATATGCGTAAGATAACACTTCATGACCACCCTCTACCATCAACTCCTTCTTTCACTCTTCTTTCACTCTTCCAATATGCATTCACCTATCCTTCACGTTCCACGGGACATGTATTCCGGCTCCCCTTGTGGCAGTCGGAGTCAAGGAGTTTCTAATTGACTGGTAACTTACTTCTTAGGGTTGAGGTGCGTTGAGCTGCTTTCAGGTTACATGGAACGTGATACGTGTTACGGGACATAGAGTACATTCATGTATCAAGCGCGTCGACAGCCCCCCCATACCTTCTCCTGGGATTTCATTTCTACTTTGTTGTGAATACGAGTCGTGATGTAGGAACATGACTGCATCACTTGCCTGCCAACCAGTCCAGCATGATAAAATATAGCACCCAACACAACAGCTACTGAGCTGAGTCTCAATATATACACATCAGGTGTACATGCATGTCAGCGGCTTCACAGCAGCAATACATCGAGAAGAGCGAGGTAAGAGAGGGTTGGACTTCCAGCTCCGGTGGTATGTTATTAATATGATGGTCGATGTCAGCTTTTGATCCAGCTGGGCTTGTGGGGGCGAAAAGTGCTGTCCTACCTCGCTAAATATTGCTCGAGCTGGGCTAGGAGGTGCAGATGTTTACATGCATGTTCAGAGGATACATGTAGGTGAGGTGATATTCTGGGTGTGTTCAGGATGAGATACCAGCCACGTGGATCTATGTGCCTTAGCAGTGAAGGAAGTGGTCCTGAATGGTTTGGGGAGCGACGATGCTGACCACATGGGACCCCAGATAGGAACACCTTGAGCGCTGGCACGCATGATCGCAACTCATCTAGACTACCTTGTGACCCAATACATGAAGCATTTTAACAGCACCCTATCAGCAGCAGTAATAGGGATCGCAGGATCTCCAGCTGATGGTATATAGGTGCACGAGCAAACCCTCCCGGCCTCGCATCGGGCTGGATGCGGGATCCACCACAGAAGGATGCGTAAGGCGCATGCAAACTCCATTACACTATCACCACTTGGAACATTCCAAGCGAGAAATGCACAGTACGCTCTCCGTCTGGCTAATGGAGGAGCTGGATATGCGAATCAGCCTTCTCATAAGGGCTGACTGATGGCGAGCTGCATGAGACGTCACCCTTTGCCAGTGAGGGCTGATTAGGGAGCAGGAACATGCTGCGACGTTCTGACAAGAGGCAATGGCACCATAATCGACAGTAGCATTGCAGCGAGAACTTACAGGATGTCGTTGACTGCAACATGCTTGTGTCCGCAGGAACACAGATCTGGAGCCATCCTCGTCGTATCTTGCCATTCAGTTCCGCGCCGCAGGAATACGGAGAGGTCGAGACCGGGTACGGCATCTGGGTACGGCAATAAAGGGACCTGGAAGCAAATCCATGGATACGAGACCATCTAGACAGTTCAAAGGAAGAGTAAGAATCCTTCACATGGAGATACGTCGGTGCCGACGATGTACGACACCTCGACTGCTGAGTCAGGGGCTAAGGTCCATGTCACGGCATGGCAGCCATGCCTTGGAGACATCCGAGGCCATGCCATGTGGGCAGAGTCAGTGCCTGTGTCATGACCATGTCATCTCGTGTAACTTTTGCCGCGATCTGCCCATGTGCAAAACATGAAACAAATGCGGCACATGCATGCCGAACGAGGTTGATGCGGGATGAGGTATAATTAGGTCAGTGATGACAGGTTAGTCGAGATAAGTTCATTTAGGTCTATTTTCTCTGAGCTTTCGATTGATGAAACAGCTAATAGCCCTAAAAACAGCCAGATGCTAGTGGAACGTTCCGTACTAATTAGTGTCATATTGAACTTACTCATCTGGTCTTGGCGACATCTCTGCCATGATGACTGCAATTGTCTGACTCGCACTCCGCCGACTGCGCAAAACATACTATCGACTCACTTCATCTGTACATCATGTAAATGACTCCTACTTCAAGATCATTGTCATCCACTCGATTTCTTGCGAGAAAACTATCAGCCACGGTCAACACTAGGCCTGGAAGCTGGAGTGCATGGAGGTATTTTTGGTCCCGCTGCATGGCCGTTGTGATGGGGAGTTCCCAGAATAGTAGCTGACTTGCGATCCTTCGCGTGGCCCCCTCGAACGGCACTCTTCTCCACCACTCAATTTACCCGCTGCACCCATTCATGGCCGCAGTCGCCATGCTCGTCGTGCATGTCACGATCGCATGGCCAGCATGGATGTCGTGGAAAGCCATTTGGAGCTCGTCTGCTGGCCGCATCGCCATGTCGTCACATGAATGCTCATGGGCAGTGCTCTGCCGGTTTGCGCGCACCGTCGCCATTCAATGCTGCCCGGCACGACTGGAAGCGGGCGCAGAAAGTGTGATGGGGCTATGAGGCTTCAATACTCACGCCGTTTGTGCGTGCCGCAAGCTATGATCTCGTTCTGCAATCGGCAGTAATCGGTTCTTATAATCTTCCGCGGGCGAAGTAGAGTCTGCGCGGAGATCCGATAGCCATTCAAAGTGTTCGGACTTTCAAAGCAATGTTTGCGCCATTCGTCCTGACCCAGGCATGCGATCACTCCATGCTTCGGTGGTTCGGCCGCAGCATGTCACCAGCGCGTATGTCATGCATTCCAGTCAGCGCCGTCATCAGTATCCTCCGATACATCGGCACCGACTACAGCATACAGTGCGTCCAGCGGTACCACCAATCCGGTAGATTCTGGCGATCAAACGACGGGCGTCTGGCCTATGGACGCCCAGCAGTGCTATGTACGGTATGCCCAGCTCGTGGGGTGCATGCGGTACCTGAGCGTGTCAGTGGAGATGAAAAAATGACAGCTAAATGCAGCGCATGGCCCCCAGCGGTTATCGTGCATGCATAGTGACAGCCACAGCCGGACCCTGTGTTGGTTCGCTTTAACGCTCCTCGACGAGCCAGAGAGATTGCTGTCTCGCATCGATCACTGCACCACCGATCATGGTCCTGCTACCCGCCGTAGCCTAACGCTCCTGCGCGATGCGGCGCATTCCTGGCACTCTCGCGGCTCTGGCACATGCTTTCCTGGGATCCGCCCGCCGTCTCAAAATAAGCCAGGACCTGGTCCACTAAGCCTCAGAGGACCGTGCCTCGAGACTCCATCGGACGCTGCTGGACATCCGACTTGCATCCTACATATCCACCAACATCCTCCCATCATCCAACATGTTGTTCTCTTCGTTCCTAGGCTATCGGCTTCGAGCAGATCCTTATGACCCTCCCCAACAACATCTCTTCCATTCCTGTCCTTCCTTTCGTGTTGAGCCAGGCTAGCTTGCGACCCTCCACAACATGTCGTCGGACCAACAAGTCTTCTCAACCCAACCCACCACCGTCGACTCGGCCCAGATGTGTGGCAACGTGACTGCCAGTGTGATGAGCACTGAGTGGTACACACCCGCTCCTGTATGTTGTTCCAGTGGTTCCGAGTCAGCGATTGCGGCACAGCACCCGTGCCGCCACCGTGACGTCCTTTCTGACAGGATTCATGCTGGACCGTTGCTGACATGTTCTCAGTATGCGTACAATGAAGCCTATATCACTCCATTTCCATCATCGACGGTAGAGAGTCAGCCCTGGACACAATATGCTCGAGCATCAGTTCCCGACCTGTCATACCACATCCCCCAACAGCAACACCATTTGCAACAATCTCAGCCGTATCTTCATGATCCACAGCAGCAATCGCAACAGCAACCACAACCACAATCACAATCGACTCTTCTCCCGCAACATCAACTCCATCTTCAACCACTCCATGGACATGCCGTATCACAGACACAATCCAAGGATCCAGGACGGCCAAGAAGTAGCCCGAGTACGTTCGGACCCTCCGCGGAGAACCTGTCTTGGATGACATCCGCTGGTCTGGGGATCCAGTATTCTGGTGTCACTCATCAACCTCAACCAACACCCACCACATCTGCATTCCCTCAGGAGCCTTTCCCAGCATATCCAGTCGAAACATCCTACAGTAATGCGTCCAGCCCACCAGAGATTCGTGCGCCTCAACCTCGAAGGCCGTATACTTCCATTGCACCAAACCCCTCCAGCGTTCCAACATCGAGCAAGCGACGCAGAGAAGACGACGACACCGATGAGCCAGCTGCCGCGGCTGACAAACGACGAAAACGGACTTCCTCCTTGGCATCAGCAGATCTGAGTGACGATGACCGATTTCTGGTGCAGCTGAAGGACGAGGAAGGTCTACCATGGAAGGACATCTCCACTCGATTCCAGACCGACCGAGGTCAGACTGTGCGGGTCGCCACTTTGCAGATGCGCTACAAGCGATTGCGAGAGAAGTTCCGGGTTTGGGAAGATGCCGACATGCACGCTCTGAAGCTCGCGCACGACTACTGGGAAAAGTACAAGTGGGAGATCATCAGCGCGAAGGTAAGCATGATTCAAACCCAAGCACACATGAAGATCAAACGCTAACATTCTATGTCTCGCAGATGATCGATTTCGGTCTCTCCGAACGATGGCCTTCCCGGCACTGTGCACGTAAATGGCAAGAACTCGAAACTACGCTCGCAATCTCGCATGCCACCACGTCCGGTGTGGTCGCAGGCATCACCCCAGCCATCTCTCAGTTTTCCAGCCCCGTCGATGCGCCCGTACATTTCGCGTTCATGCCTATGCAATGACTACATGGTAGTGCCGACACCAGCCATACGAACTACAATCAAATCACGACCACAAGCATGGATTTTCAACCTACCTGGCAACCACAGCTTTGTCATTAGACTTCAGCCTATACGATCGACATCCGCTCGCACAGTGAGCAGTGCTTTTCTCATATCTCTTGGAACCTGGGCGATACACTAGACCCGAACGACTTGATACCCCTCGGCGATTCCTTTCGCATCTTCTCCTTCCTGTTCCAACTTTACAGGCGCCGGATACCTTACCTCCTGGGAAGCACTTCAGCGCTACTCCATTTCCAGCGACTTCCCGAGGAGTTCTTTCCGCGCTTCTACCACACGACTTTCACGGCCGCACTTTCAATGCTTTCTTGTTGCATACTCTTTGGGGATTGTAGACATGGATGGGGAACGCCTTTCGATCGGCGTTAAAAGCGGGATGACCTGGCATGGTCTGCGACGGCGCATCAAGGCGAGTATATATGGATTCTTGGTGTTTTTGATTTCTTCAACGTGTATGAACATTATGGAGTCTGGGAAATCGTAACGGGGTTGGCAACATGATGATGGGCGGCGTACTTTGTTCTCTGGATATGTTGACTTTCTTCTTGCCTGCGTGCTTGCTTTCTTTACTTTCATTCAAATCCTTACTCTTGTCACCTGGACAAATTGCAATCTTGATCGATCTTCTATATTTTCTGCCTCACATATGATCGAAACCAAGAGCTTTTCAATAACCACTGAGAAGAAGAGAGGATGAACATAGTACCCGCGACATGACGGCATATGCCATCTCCGAGCTCGTATAGCAAAAGACGGTGGCTTAGGGCTGAGACGTCCAGGCATCTCGTAGCGAGGGTCAGGGAGCGAAAGGTGGAGGCTGTGCTGTTCGTATATGGCTGGGCGACGCTGCAGTCATACGGTGGCGTTCATGGCTGGTTGGTTCATGTGGGCTAGACTTGCCTTAGGAATATGGGGAATTTGGCTGTGGGAGTCGGGGTGTTGGTTGGGCAGTGTCGAGTCAGATCGCACTTGTGTGCTGAGACTTCATGAGGTAGATATCCTGAGGTGGAGTAGGCATCATTGTATGTATCAAGACATTAGCCATTCTTCACTTCATGCTTGCGGATATAAGGACTTGCTTGGGCTAATGTTCGCATGGCAAATGTCGTTGGGCAAGGTTCATTCAGGATCATCACCTGACAACATAAGCTGCGTTCTTGTTAGGAAAGATAGGTCGGTCCCTAAATCGGAGTATATGGAGGATCAGTGCTTTTGCAACTTGAGACTTCTTCTCTCGCTAGGCTTAGATACTGCCAGTACTTTCAATCAGCACCTCGGGCACCTCCACCTACCAACCGAGCAAAGCGAACGACCAGCCCTACCACTCTCCTCCTCCAACACACTCCCTCTAGAACTCCCAATCTCTCCAACCTCTAAGCCAACGCAATCGCCTCAATTTCGACCGGCACGCCCTTAGGCAGCTCCTTGACGGCTACGCAGGACCGCGCGGGCTTGTGTGTGAAGTACGTCTCGTACACGCCGTTCATCTCGGCGAAGTTGTCCATGGTTGTCAGGAAGACGGTGACCTGTGAGTTAGTTAGTGGGTGATTAGCGAGCCTTTGGTCGTATGGTGCTTGGGAGATAGAGGGAATGGCAAGCAATCTAAAGTACCGTGCAGCAATGGCGCAGCAAAGTTTCCTCTGAACCAAAAATACAATGGACAGCAAGAAGGCACATTTCATACACACCTTGACGACCTTCTCGATGCTGCTGCCCGCATCCTCCAGGATGGCCTTGACGGCCTGGCAGCTGGCGTGCGTCTTGTCCGCAATGCTGCCCTCGACGAGCGCGCCCGCGGCGTCGGCGGGGATCTGGCCGCTGACAAAGATGTGCGGGCCTGCGCGCACAGCTTGGGAGTATGGGCCGAGGGCTACAAGGGGATGTCAATTGGGGACACGTGGAGATGGGAGTGTGGTGATGGGGAGGGCGAAGAAACACGTACGCTGAGCTGCCCGCTTGGTGTTGAGGATTTCAAGAGTGGTGGAAGACATGTTGCGGGATGGTTGTGGAAGGAGGCTCAATGGGGAACTTTCACTGCGACGATGAAGCAGTGCAAAGCTTGGCAGAGGACAAATTGATCGTGTGATTGATGAGCGGTGAAGAAGTGCGATCCGCGAGCTTAGCATTGGTATTTGAATCCCAAGGAGAGCAGAGCAAAGCAGTAGATTGGGGAAGGTGAAGTGCGGTGTCAGTGGCCCCACTACTGTAGCATGATTTCACCGCCGGCAGGGTCGAGACACCGCTTGTAGGTACAGGACAGAGCCAAAAACGTGCGTCGCGCGCGGGGCATTTTTGCTCCACAAAGAACCTGAAGTTGTTTGCAAATTGTGGGTTAATTTTGGTATCGCGGGCGGGCGGGAGGCTGCGAGATGCAGACAAGGGCCGAGACGCGCGCTCCTTGCCGCGGTGCTGCGCCCGACGGGCACTAAACAGGGAATCGAGCATTAATTAGCAAAGAATAGATCGCTCATCTTAAGCGCCCCGCAGTGCAGGTACATTGCATGATGGCGTGGCGTAGCGTGAAACAGATGGAGAGGCGCGTGGAGAGACTTATTTTGGATTTTGAGTTGGCAGAATCTCTTCTTGCAGAGTGGTAGCGCGTGTGATGGGCGATCCATGACGGGGGTCTTTCGGGTAAGGAAGTTTGTAGGGCTTGCATGATGTTCCGTGAAATGTCATGATTCGTAAGTTTATGCTGTAGTAGAAGCGGGTGATAGAAGCAATGGATTTTTGTTACACACGGGCGTATGAAGACATTACAATACATGCGTTTGGCACTGCCTGGCGAGCTGCAGACAAACTAGATCGCAAATACAGCAACACCAGCTGCGATCACGAGACCGGCAAAGCTTGTGGCCACATTGCCGGCAGCGTTGGTTTCAGCAGGAGCAGAGGTACTGTGGCTTGCAGTCTTAGTGCTCGTAGTCTTGGTGCCGGCAGTGGTCTGGGTCGCAAGAGTTGTCTGGCTAGCAGTCTGGGTGATGGTGCTGTTGCTGACTGGGTACCATGAAGAGACGACAACAGAGGAAGCAGTCTCGCTGCTGACCGGAGCGTCGGAGGCCGAGGAGGTGATGGTGATGGTGGAAGCGGAAGTGGACGCCGGAGCACTCTCGGACGATGTGGCAGAGACGTAGCCAGAAGCACTTCCTCCTGCGCTGGAAGAGGACGACGATGATGCGCCATCGTAATCAGGGTTGGAGATGCCGAACTGAGTGGAGTATTGGTATTGGCCGGTGGAGTCGTCGATCAATTGCAATCCATAGCCTGTTGTGCCGTCGGTTGGCTCCAGGTCATCTTTCACAGCCCATGAATAGGAGCCACTGTTCTCAATCTTCTCCACGATCGCGTACTGTTGATGCAAGTCAGCACTGGAGACTTGTGCGAACCTTCAACAACACGACGAAAAGCACTAACCTGTGGGACTGCATTGCTGCTAGGACCCTTGAGCAAGACGAGAGAAACAGTACCATTCGTGCTTGGGTCCCAAGTGACGGTATAAGGTTGACCAGCGGTCACCACTGAGTTAAGGCCGGGGGTGAGGATCGCATTGCCCTGAGCGTGTGATCAGTGTCTGAAATGTCTTTGCTTGCGCAAACGCAGATTTGCAAGACCAACCTCAGGCGCACTACCAGTGGGCGTAGTGTAAGCAGCAGCAAGAGGCGCCACGAAAATAAAGCCAGCAGTGAGAAAGGCGAACATTTCGACGATGGGTATTGCGAATTTGGGTTATACTCGGACGCGCAGCGTAGATGCAAGTGATGCAGTCGGGAAATTGTTTGATATGATGTTGTATATTGGAAAATGAATGAATAGGAGTGGGTTATAGGTCCAAGCAAAAATGAGCGGCTGAAGAACGAGGCGTCTTCGATGTCGATGATGAACAGGAAAACGCGGTCGACGAAGAGAAAACTCAAAGGGCAAAATGTGAAAAGTGTGCCATCAAACACAACGGGCGCGAGTGGATTCAACTTGTATAGGAGAAGAGGAAGCATCACAGGGGCGTCGGCTAACCTTTAGCGCTGCGGCACAGCGATCTCAAACGGTGGTGGTAGAAGTCGACATATAGGTTTCACCCGCCGTTCAATGCTGACCTCTCATTTTCTAAAAACCTGCGGCGCAGTTCGGCGCCATGCTCTGCCAGAACCAAGAAATGTTAAGCATCTTTGCCAGCGTCAAGCGCAAAAACGCACATGTTGCGCGCAAAGGTGGACTGCCATCGTCGTGGCGGACTTTGCTCGGAAGGATGCTGGTTGGCTGGGCACTAATTTCGACTTTTAAAATTGGGAGCTTTGGCGCGCCGCTCATCGTGATCTTGTGACTTGAATGTCGTGACTTGTCGGAGACTGTATGCGATTCGCTGGAGACTCCTGATGTCTCCAGTTCGGGTTTGCCTACATATGCTGATACTGATGCTGAAGTCCGAAGCTCGAATCTCAGCCACAGTCAAGCAGCGTGAGTTCGCAGTCGACATAAGCCAAGAGTCTCAAGGCAAGCGGCAGAGATGGGGCTCGATGAGTGGTAGGCCTTCCTAGGGACGTATCGCAAGGACATGTCTCTTGCGTGCCAACAATTTGTTCGCACAATGAGAGTTCCATCTGCAGAGCTTGTGTTGAACTTGCTGGAGAAGGGAGTACATGTCTGCTCAGCAAAAGAAAGTCTCGCATGGGAACAGTCCTTAGTAAGCAGAAGTCGCATCACCTCACCTGCTGTCTCGCACCAATGGCACCTCGACTTGTGCAAGCAATGTCTCGAGCATCAAGTCGCCAAGAGCGCATGAAAGCACATTCTTTCGAGTAAATGTATGTCAAGGCCATGACACCTGTCTTGCCATTGTTAGATAGATACGCCGATCGTCAGTACCGCAAAAAATCTCTCATAGAAACGATATATCGCTCATCACAGCTCCTCCTTCATGCTGAGGGACTTTCCCTCCTATCGATATCATACCCCAAATGGCAAAAGCCACAAAGGCGATGCTGAAGGAAGGTGAATAGGAAGAGTAAGGTAGGCGATACTGCATCTCATCTGTTGCATATTCATTCTTCATTACACTCTCAACCACCATCTACAACCATCTGCCCTCCGCATCCTCCAAGGAAACATCCCAGGGACTGCCTTGACCCAATTTCCAATCTCAAAAATGTCTCTCTGCTTCGATGCCGCCCTGCTCGCCCTACAGCACAACCAGATCACTGAGCGCGAATACATCCATGCCTGCCTCGCACATTTCACGGGCGAACGACATCCACATGAGCGTTTTGGCTGCGCAAGACGACAACCATTTCCCAACCAGAGCCCTGTTGGTGAAGCGATACGTAACGCCGCACTGAACGATATATACATCCCTCTGCTAGGTGAATAATTCGCGCTCTACGTCGAACGATTTTCACGGCAAGCGCTAACAGCCACGCGATAGGAACTGTGCTCCTAGAACGACTATTCGAACAGGCTGCCGCCAACGACGTGTTAGGTCTGGAGGAGACGTTGGAGGAGTTGCGCGCCAGACGGCCGTCGTTTCGATCGGTCATCCAACCGTTGGCGGTGTTTGCGGCATCCAAGGGATGTGGAGAGGCATTGCGATTTTGTCTCAATCACGGCGCGACGCTGCAGGATGATAACATGCATGCGGCGCTGAGGATGTTATATAGCCGGCCTGAAGATGCGGCTTTTGTAAGGTCGAAGATGTAGAGCTTCTTATTTGAGCCAGAGTGGCTAGTGATGTCAACAAGACATTCCAAAACGAGGCTTCATGACCTGATAGTGATAAGCAGCTCGAGACCTGGAAAGTGCTTTTTAGGTAGGTTACGTTGTGGCATAATTAGCAAGCAGTACAATATCTTCCACGGCCAATGACGGGTAAGAAGGACGCTTCTGTATCAGCAGGACGTCTGCTGTTCATGTCAAGTATATACCTGGCGCGTTGCCATCATATTGGTCCTGCATTTCATTCTTTTCCGTCGTCGATCATTCAGTCTTCCTCAGTACCAGCTCCGCCACCACCAGCAGTCCTTGCGCTCTTTGCACCGACAATGTCGTCTACTCTCAACAACAAGCACGCGCTCTCGACAGCAGTCTTGATGCTCTGCAGTTTGACCGCTTGTGGTTCCCAAATGCCGAAGCTCTTCATGTCGACCACCTTACCAAGATCACCATCAATACCCCACGTGCTGCCTTCTTGCTCGGCGTGTTTGGCGCGAAGCTGTGTTAGCACACGAATAGGACTTGCTCCGGCGTTCTGAATAAGAGTACGAGGAATGACCTCCATCGCCTCTGCGACTGCGCGATATGGCCATTGTTGTACACCCTCGACCGATTTTGACTTTTGCATAAGACGGACGGAGATAGCCATCTCAGTCGCTCCACCACCTGGAGATAGGTGAGGGTGGAAGAAGACGTTCCTTGCGACACTCATGGCGTCCATCAAGTTGCGATCGATCTCGTTTAGAATATCTTTTGACGGACCACGCAGCAGAATTGTGCAGGCTTTAGGCGAGCGACATTTGGTTAGGAAAGTGAAGTACTCGTCTCCAATCTTGTCAATCGAGAAGAGGCCACATTGAGTTCCGACGTCCCGCTCCTGTAGATCGTAAACAGAGTTCACAATGGTGGCACCAGTTGCACGCGAAATGCGGTTATTGTCTGTCTTGCGCACCCGACGAAGTGCAGTGATGTTGTGCTTGAGCAAGAAATGCTGTGCCAAATCGCTGACACCTTTCTCTGTGATGACAAGATCTGGCTTGACTGCGATAATCGCATCGCACATTGCGCGGACCTGCTCCTCTTCGATCTGGAGAATACGGTTCCAGTCTTCCTCCTTGCTGATCTCAATGTTCGTTACGGACTCGCCCTTCTTGTATTCCAATGTGCAATCCAGCAACACTATCCTCGGGTTCTCTATCCGTCTGCGCATTTTCGGGTGTGTAATGTCCTTGTTCAACATCACACCGTCCAATACCTGCGAATCCTCAATCTCTCCACCCGGAACCTTTTCCACGCGAGCATATCGCTTGATGTCAACCTCTTTCTTTCCACCACCAGCATCGTGGCTGACCGTTCGCACAGCCGTCAACGCGAGATCGCACATCAGATCGGAGTAACGGGAAACAAATTTGGTACCGATCGAAGTAGAGATCAGGGTGCGCATTTGTTCGTCGTTGTTGATGTCGACAGGAATTGAGATATCTCGGATGATCTCCAACGCATCTGCCAACGCACGTTTGAAAGCTGAAATTATGACTACCGGGTGAATATGTCGGTCCAATTGAGGGAGCGAAAGCGCCAGAATCTCGCCAGCTAGGATGATCACGGTTGTGGTACCATCTCCAACCTCTTCATCTTGCGATCGCGCGAGCTCGATCATGCTCTTTGCTGCCGGGTGTGCGACTTCAATCTCTCGTAGAATGGCGTGTCCGTCATTGGTAAGCACGATGCCACCCATAGGATCCAGTAGCATCTTGAGGGCTGCTCGGGGTCCTAGATATGAGTGTCAGCGTCGTCTCAGCCGTGAAACATGACTGCTCCGTACCGAGACATGTTCGAATTATGTCCTGCGATTTGTTAGCATTCCAAATGAGCTCTGGTGTTTCTGCACACAACCTACAGCAACAGTCTTTGCCGCCACAATATTCGACGTTTGAGCTTGACGTCCGGAAGTCCGGTCACCAGGTCCGGTGTTGACGGTGATCACAGGTGCCTATATCGATATGAGCTTCTTGAGCTGCACAAGAAAAGTAAGTCTTCACAGTACCTGCATGCTGAGCGAACAGAGCGCTGTGTGCGCTGTCGGTCCGGCGATGTGCTCAGAATTTTCTGACTGTAATTCTCAACTCTCAGCTAGATCAGAAATTGAGTTAGTGCTGAAGTCGAGTAGTGAGAAATGGATAGAAAAGTGGTAAAAGTATGCCTGTATTCTCAGTCTGTGAAACATTTGGAGATTTCGCGTAATTGCTCGCGTTGCGAAGGATCTAGCCGCGCATGATCTAATCATAGGACGGATCTATCCAGAGCACACGACCGACCTCGGTCCCTGATCCATACACATTGGATATCTGTCTCACCTACGGCCGCAGTTGGACCCTGGCGTACCTGGGCTGTATGATGTTGATCATATCTCGTAAGTCATTTGAACAATAAGGACTGAAGGAAGTACATTCATATTCCTGAGTGCTGTGCAGGAGCGGGCATCTTTCAACCCAGAATCCCCGTCGCATCCTTTCCTCCTCATTCCTGTTCCTGGTAGCACCGCAACCATGCGAGATCCGTTCCCCATACCACCACCACAATGGCTGGTGAACACAGTCAAACCGTTTGCTGATGCAGTCTCACTCAGCTCACTCCCGCTACATTCCCACGAGGTCATTTTCGCCTTCGTCCTTTATACGAGCATCTTCTTGTTCGTCAGTCCACTGCTCTCCAGGCTGGTTATTCCCGAGAAATACAAGAATTTTAGCCGGCGCACGCGGATCAGTTGGGATGTCCATGTGGTATCATTCACCCAATCGGTGGTGATATGCATCTTGTCCTTGTACATCATACTCTATGATGAGGATAGACGGACCTGGCGAAACAATGAAGACTGGAGAGACAGGATATGGGCATACTCGGGCTTGTCAGGTCTCTGCCAGAGCTTTGCGCTGGGCTACTTTCTATGGGACCTGTGGATGTGCACATACCATGTCAAAATCTTTGGCTGGGGTATGTTGGCTCATGCTATATCTGCCGTATCAGTGTTCGCATTGGGCTATGTAAGTCGCTTCTCGACAACTCTAGTCATAGGACAGACACTGATGAGACATCTTAGCGACCTTTCCTGTACTTCTACGCCCCGGTCTTCCTTCTCTACGAGCTCTCCTCTCCGTTCCTCAACATCCACTGGTTCTGCGACAAACTGGACCTGACGGGGTCCGTCTACCAGGCTGTCAATGGCGCATTCCTCACCTCGACATTCTTCTGCTGCCGCATCTGTTGGGGATTATACAGCTCCTTCCGAGTCTTCCACGATATCTACTCCGCGATCCAGGCCGGCCACAGCCAACCATCAATTTTCCTCAATGACGAATCCAGCCGCAACAGTCGATCCGGCGACATCGGCCTCTACTCTGCCAGTATCGAGACTCAACGTACTGCATTCATGGGAGCTGCATACATCCCTCTCTGGCTTGCCGGCACTTATCTGGCTTCCAATCTCACTCTCAACTGTTTGAATGTTTATTGGTTTGGCAAGATGATTGAGACGATTAGAAAGCGCTTTGATCCGCCTTTCGGCACCAAGGGGATCGGCCCCGATGTGGTCAGCTGGAGTTCTGCTGAGATGTCGCCAGCACAGAAGGCGAAAGCTGCAGCCGTGCGAGCTTCTGAGAAGTTGGATTCGAAAACAGATGTGTCGAGAGGTATCTATGAGGACGGCCACAAGAGTGTCGAGGTTTCCGGTTCGACGCGTTCGAGTGTGAGGTCCCGACGGAAGGCCTAAATCCATCGTGAGCAGGTGTTCGAAGCTAGATTTTGCTAGATCGTGTTCGATACGATATCGTCCGGAGTGTGTATACTTGGCCATCGGGGCGTCAAAGGGGCGGTGGTGATGTTTATTACGCAGCACATTAGCGAAGCATCGAAAGGGAAAGAGGTCCGTGCGCAGCGAGAGTGTGCATTACTGTAGTCAAAGGCTCGTGTACGTATACGTCTACATGTGTGAATGAAACAGCTTGCTTCCATGAATATCGTTGATCGCATTCCCATCGTCTTCGTCGTAATATACACTAATGCCGTCCTCAATCCTGATATTCCCGAAAAGACTATACGGCGCGCTGAACGCAACTTGGTGCGGCCGCGAGGCCTATTTTTCTACAATGTGGCACAACAAGTCATCGAGCCGACCTGTTCAGAACCAATCTCCACCTCCCATGCCCATACCCATGCTCATCCTGAGATTCTGCCCAGATGGACCCGTGTATCCTGGGCCTGCGGCCGGAGGACCAGAGCTCGATCCACCTTGCCAGGCTGTGTCGTAAGCTCCATCGGCTCTGCCAACGTCTTGGCCAGAGTCCACCTCCATACCATACTGTCGAACAAGCTGGTTCCAGTTCTCCCAGTTGAGGTCGCCAGAGGTATCCATAATGCCTGCCGGATCAAGATCGAAGGCAGAGGAGTCGAGCGCGTCCATCGACATCTCATCGAGATTATCGGCTTGGAACGTGGGGAAGTTGCTATTTTCGAGGAGGAACGCGTCAGATCCTGGAGTCATGATCTGACCAGAGGGATCCTGGGAAAACGAGACAGGACCAGAGACAGCTTCAGGCTGTGCGAAGGATATTGGTCCCATGCCAGGACCACGCTGCTGCATAGGCATACCATTGTACTCTGTCGCGGTGAGAAGTGCAGCCGGTGACTGTAACGGATCGGTCTGTCGTCGAGGAAGATCTGGAATCTGTTGCACGGTTGGAGCGACGACTGCATCAGAAATCATGGTATCGCCTAGCTTTGGCGAACGCATAAGTTCGTGCTTGTCTAGTGGCATCTGCCCGAAAGTCGGCCCCTGGGAGAACCGTTGCAACTGCGCACTACTGAGCGGCGCTCTCACGATCCTTGGTCGATTTGCTGCGTCGATCATTGGGTTGGCGTGGGGGCAATATCCTCTCTCCGACAGTGGGTTCCCAGGAATGAAAGATGATTGCTTGGCCATCCGCTCTTCGCGCAGCGCTCTCGATCGTGCCTCTCTTGCTTTACGATAGAGCTTCCTCAATGGCCTCCACAAATTTTTGATATTCAGGCCGGTATCTGAGCCATTCGGACCCCAACGTCCATCACGAGTCTTTTCGACCGCAATCCAAGCGCGTTCGACGAGCTCACCAGTCGTACGGTGGCACAGATCGGAGAGCATGAAAGCTAGAGCATGCCACTGCATATAAGTCTTGAACAACCAGCCCCATTTCATTGTCCGGGCTTCCGTCTCGAGTAGAAGACTGTACTCCACGTTTTCTAGGCTAGTTATGAACAGCTTTTCTTTGGTGACCTCCGTCAGACTAGTGCCACCGTCGTGCCGTTGAAAGGGATGGTACACCATCAGCCACATTTTACTCATCATAAGCCGTGCGACCGTGGCGGTGACCCAGAACAACGGGACACTCATATCGCAATGCTGCAGATATCGTTCTTCCAGCCTCTTGTGGCATTCCGTGATCCATTTCTCCTTATCTTCCAATGTGGCTGTCGCGAAGAACACCTTTCCTGTTTGCAATCCAGGAGGGACGTAGTTTATACGGCGAAACGTGTTCGAGACTTCGAATCGAATTAGGCAGAACGACATGTCCGTACATCCTTGTCTTTCCGCTGGAAACTCTGTCATTTCTGGATGCATGTCGGAGTCATTGATGTTGAGCGGCATTTCCGTGTCGAACGACTGCTCAATGATTGTGGGGTCACAACCATGGTCTTCACTGGCGCGTGTATCGAGAATGCAGACTTGCCACCACAGTCTTCGGCGCATTTCGACATCGAATGGGGAAAGGCCGAAATGGGTACCATCTCGATGGATGCCAATAGTCTGCGCGATACGCACAACGAGTCCCGTCAGTGTCCAGATCACGCGGGCGTCATTGTTGCGACGTAGGCATATGAGGAAGATGACGAAAGCCTGGAGCACGATAATCTCTTCAGTGGTAAGGAAGTTGGCTCGGGCCAGTGCTTGCTCTACACCAAATCGGTAGCGTGCAAGCAGGACCTGCTTCTCCTCCCCGAACCTCTCGATACAATCTCTAGTCGACATGCTAGTCGTCGCTGCGTAGTATACGGTGAAGAGCAAACATTCAAAGCCTTTCGAAAGATTGGCGAGGTGGGAAGCGGCTCTCATGACTGTGGGATGGAGCATCGGAATGTGCAGAACTTTGCACAATGGGTCTACACGATCGACGTATGTTTCCCAATAGAGCTCGACTTGCACTGGTAATGGGTGTAAGTTGAGTAGATCGACACTGAGAGAGCTGTACCCGAAAGCCCAGCCCTGGTGGGTCGATACCGCAGTCGAATTCACATCTGGGGACTCGACGTCTTCCTCGTCACTCGACTGATTTAGTATCCCTTTCAGATCCTCTACTTCGTTGCTTAAGCTCGCCCAGAAGGAGTTGTTGATGTATCTCGACCTGCCCTCGTTGATGACCAAACGGCCAAATCGGTTTTCGAATCGCCCTCTCCGTTCACTATCAATCCATTGCGTTTTCTCCTTGTGCAGATCCACGGCCGTAGTTCCCAGATCCTTTTCATTCATTTTTGACCCATTCACATCGGCATAAGTCTCCGAACTCGCTTTATCCATGGAGGGCATCGCATCCTCTGTCCCCATCGCGGGCTCGCTGTTCGATCCGCCATCCTTTTCTGGTACCTCCACACCGAGACCTTTTACCACGCCTTCCAATCTCCGGAGCCGATCTAGCAGCTCCTTGTCTCGGCTCTCTCCCACCTTCCTCACCTTCCTTGGAGCACGACCCGGGGATGGGAATATGCATTCGATATGCGCCCTGCTACAATTCGCGCAAGGATGAACTTTGTCGCATCTAACCTTCCTCTTCCTACAGGTCACACATGATCTGGGATTTAGCGTTCGGCCATGTAAGTCGACCAGAGGTTTGCGCGTGGGTAAGGTCGTGTTACTAGACACGTTGTCTTCGTTGATTGCTTCGTCCTGCTCCTCTTCTTGGTCCATTTGGTCCGATGAGCGGAAAGGGTCGAGCGACTCGACGGGCACTAGGCCGGGATCATGTTCACCGTTGGCCAGCGCCATGGTATATAGAGATGGACGCTCTTTCGCTTATGTTCGGTCTCCTCTTCGTAAGCACGGTCAGACCTACATTGAGGCCGCGCAAAGTAGCCCGCCGACTAGGTCAACACCGAGCTGATGCTGGTTGCAGAGCGATTACCCTTTGTCATTGTCAGAGACAGGCGATCAGCTCAGCACCGTCGATATAGAAATGGTTACATGACTTTATTACGCCCTTGTAGAGTCAAGCTGACTGATCATCACTAGTGGAATCCCCGCGTCTATAACGACGTGTATACATGTGCCTATCTACATGTACGTAGATGCATACAGCACGCGAGATATTCCATGTGCATGATACGCTCAAGGGATCGGTTCATAGCAAGATCGATCGAGCAATCTCTAGTCCCTACGACCACAAGGTTGATCTGCCCGAGGAGTGTGCGACCCCCACAGCACAGAGGCCTCTTCAAGGGATGACTTTGGCATACCTCATCCATCTATCTGAGCAGTGAAGCTTTCATCCATGAGTCCATCAACTTTATCGTGTTATCGAACTCCAGTCAATGAAGAGCGATAATAATAATGCAAAAGCAAACATGCACTGCTTTGTTCTTGGCGGGATGTACCAGCAGGACTCCAACTCATGGGACTTGCAGATGATACAAAGAACATCAGGCTGTTCGGTTCCTGCTGGCCCTGATACGCCTTGGACTGCAGCATCGCCATGATCGGTCCACTGAACATGCGTCCGAGGGTGTCCAAGACAGCGATACAACCAAAAAGTCGGGCATTCTGGAAGGGTTCAATGAAAGACGTTGAAAGCCCCTGGAGCACAGGAGCACCGTCTCCAAGTCCAAACAAAGACAGTGCTACAATGCGGGATTAGCGGAGGTTCTGATGAGACCCTTGCATCTGTGCCTACTCACCAACAGCGAGGGCCATGGGTGTATTTGCCTGCCACGCGAGAGCGAAGACGATGGTGAGAATTGAAAGATTCAGAACGATGACCGAGGAGTCTACTATTCGGGCTGGATAACCTCTGCGCTGTAAAGAAGCACTAAGCCAAGGCAACATGATGCCAAGTGTCAAAAGCGAGCTCAATGCCTGGGTCCAAGAGAACCATGGCGTTTGACTCAGATTCATTTGCAACTTTCGCGATGCATATTGTGGCAGGAAGCTTATGCTCGCCACGGTAACTCATTTCACCAGAAAGCACAGCAGTACTGCCGCAAGCCTCGGATTCTGAAATAGTTGAACCATTTCTATCCACGGGCGAGAGCCATTTTCCTCCTCACATTTGCTCCGCTTTTGGTTGCAGGAATCTCGTGCATCCGTGGTTTCTTCGTCGGGCTCGTCACCAAGATCCTCGTTGAGGTCATTGGAGCCCGTGTGGGACATAAGAGGATGAATGGCTTCCGAGATGCCAGCTATTCCATGTATATCAACTGCGGCTAAATCAAACGACGAAGAGAACTACCCTTTGCAGCAGACCAGTAGCCTGCTTCTTATGGTTTGTGTCCACCAAAAGCGTTCTGGTGACACACAATGGGCGAAACCGTATCTTTCAGTGTTGCGGCGATACGCCGATTATCTTGTTCGATATGGTCTCAACCCATCTCGGGAATGTTCGACCATTGACCTTGCAGAGTCGCGTGCCAACCAAACTCTTCTGGCCATGTCTACTGCTATCGGATCGAAAGCTTTTGGCGCATTGAGTGGGATGACCTATTATAGTGAGGTTGGTAATGAAGATGCATCCATGATTACGAGCCTTGGCACAGACTGGGGGCAAACTTACTTCGTGTCTCACTTTGGGGACGCGAATTGATCTTGGCTGACTGCTTGGCCGCTTGCTTATGATAAGCTCCTGCGATTGAGCACATTTGATGACTGGACCTATGAGATGCAATCCAATTGGTACCAGGATCAGGTGCAGCCACTCGGATTGCAATATTCCAGTCGAGTCGATTTCACCGTGGCTGAACTGGAGATGATGGCTGCCGCGACCACCACGCACCGCGTACAGACTTTGGTC